>JANTFE010004600.1:30569-60063 GCA_027562315.1 Costus pulverulentus | reverse complement strand
AACATACTGAATAACAACCATTGCCTTTATAAACATCACAGTTTATACATGATACTCATAGAATCCTAAGGCCTCAAACATTAGCCTTAAGGGCATACCCCAACACCTTGGTAGTGCTAGGTGGCTAGGACTAGGTTTAGGGGATTGTTAGCTATGTTATGGGCTTTAATCATATCATATTTACTGCTTATGGTTCAGCATGCCTGATGACACCAAAATATATAGTATATTTTGTATCATTTTATATATCTTTTCATGCTCAATTGAAGATCTTTTGCTTATTTTTATGCTAAATTTACCAAATATTGCAAAATCTACTTCTATTTTGGTTTTTCATGATTTTCAGGTAAAAAGACACTATTTTGAGGCATTTTCAAGCAAAATTGAATACATGGAAGAGTTACCATCATCAAGAAGAGATCACCTAACAAATTTCACGTAAATTGAAGCAACTAACCAAAATATGGTAGAGTTGTATTCTATATTACGGTACCGTATTTCTGTACACTACCGTAATATCAGAGCACTACCGTAATTTGGTGGATTTTCCGAACAGAAGATTTTGTGTAAAATACGGCACTACCGTAAAACTTAACACTGCCATATTTTGGAGCACATTTAGAACAGAGTTAATTGCTGAAATTATGGCACTGCCGTAAACTATTTTACGGGCCGTATTTGCTAGAGATTTTGGACTAGAGAACTCGACTGAAATTATGACATCGCCGTAATATGTTTCACAGGCCGTAATTTTGACTTACTATGGATTACTGTATTTCTTCCTCCATGCAAGCCTAAACATATTTGGGACATGGGGTGTAATCCCCTTTGATTTCTTAATGATTAGATAACTTTTTATCTTCGTCAGAATAGTTTTATGATGATAATTTTACTTATGTGAATAATTGCACTTTGATTCTCCATAGATTGATGTTATTATTCATGTTTTAGAGTTCTCGCAATAAGGACCAAAAGGTGACTTGCTTGAGAACTTGGAACTTTAGAATTGAATGATAGGAACTTTCTTAGGTTAGTTCTTATTTATTTGATTTTATCATGATAAAGACTTAATTTACTTTATAAAAGAGATCATCTCACTTTCGTGCAGACAATCATGCAGGGATCAATCCTCGCTTCCGTGCAAGATCTATCCCAACGCTAAAGATAAGTAAATCATCAATCAAAGAACTCAAAGATCACTTTCGTGTATCTGAATTCTAAGTTGATTGTCTCGAGTGGAATCTCAAGGATCACTTTCGTGTATTCGAGACTCAACACAAGTTCTACTTATGGTTTTCCAACAGACCGGTACTCACTTTCATGCAATACCTATCAATGTTTATTACAATAACTCAACCCTAGATTCAAATTATCTTGAGAACTTGGAACCTTAGAATTGCATGATAGGAACTTTCTTAGGTTAGTTCTTATTTGTTTGATTTTAGTGATATTATTGCCATGATAGACAATTTGAATCTAGGGTTGAGTTATTGTAATAAACATTGATAGGTATTGCATGAAAGTGAGTACCGGTCTGTTGGAAAACCATAAGTAGAACTTGTGTTGAGTCTCGGATACACGAAAGTGATCCTTGAGATTCCACTCGAGACAATCAATTTAGAATTCAGATGCACGAAAGTGATCTTTGAGTTCTTTGATTGATGATTTACTTATCTTTAGCGTTGGGATAGATCTTGCACGAAAGCGAGGATTGATCCCTGCATGATTGTCTGCACGAAAGTGAGATGATCTCTTTTATGAAGTAAATTAAGTCTTTATCATGATAAAATTAGTCTGACGACCCTTTTATTTATATCTAGTCATTGAAATCAAGGTGGATGAAACCCTAGTCCCAGTTTCTCTCTGATTTATTTTTTTCAACCTTTATATTGCTTACTTGCATTAAAATCGGTTTGTTTAGCTAGTAAGAATACAACTATTTGATACTTAACATGTAGGTCTCTGTGGGATCGATATTTTTATTACTTCGATAAATCCGTGCACTTGCGGATACCTATCAATGCCTTTTTTGCTTTTGGTTTTATTCTACCATAGGATTGTATGCCTGTATTAGTAGAATAAGATAAAAGCTCATGGTGCCGAGAACACAAAAATCCTCACTAAATCATATCAAGTCTCGTTCCTTAGTCTTCTGACGCATAACCCTCGTCAAACTATCGATCGTTGGTGCTGTGCATTGTTTCCACCCTAGTGGACACACCTAGCTATCTTTAGGAGGTGTTTGGTGATAATGTTTTCCCTAGTCCAATTAAAATCCTAGACACGCTTTTGCAAGGAATTCGTTAGTCCTGGGTATAACGGTTAGGTCTGACTTGACTAGATTTTTCATATGTGTTGATTCACATAATGAAATTTTTGGAGGCACTATCAGGAAGTTAGGGTTTTGTATTGTTCTAGCCCTCGCTGGGCACAAAATGCCTGAACTGTCTTGAGAAGAAGAGTTGCCCAGTTGCAATTGGTCAATGAGCCTACTTCAGGAAGCATGCGTAACCTTGTGCTGTACATCCTACCTCAGGAAGTATGCGTAACCTTGTACCTCTTCTCCAAAGAATGAGGTAAATTCTGCCCCAAAGTTTAGTGACATTTGTCACTCATATAATCATCCTTTTTTTTTTCAAAACAATGAGAATCCTATACTTACCAGGTCGTGCTAAAGAACCTCAATGAAACTCCTTTTAATTATTCATTATATATATAGAGAGAGGTTGTGTCAAAAAGCCTCAACGAAACTCCCTTTTGATTATTCATTATATATATATATATATATATATATATATATATATATATTCTACCTTGAATTTTTAGAACAATCTTATTTATCCATTCAATTGATTCATGCCTTCTTAAGTGTCTGCGTTCAAGCATACCTTTGCATGGGTGCTTGAAGTATTGACTTGTGCATGTTCATTTTCATTCTTAAATCATTAGGGCATTAAAACTCCTTCCAAATGGCAACATAATTCACTCGACATTATGTTAATCACTCATAGTCAAAGACTTGATCCATTACACATGCTTGAGTGATACTCTAACTCAGATTACTCGTACACTTGTCCGTGTCACTTATTTCAAATTACTAAGCATAAGTAATGTACTTTTCCGTGTCTAACAAATTGAATTTTATTGCTATGACAAGCACGGAGAATTATTGGTACATTAGATAACAAGGATGGAGCTTCATCATATTACGCTAGCTATACTATTCAAGCAATTTATCTGGAAAAATCTTAAAGTCAACCCTGCATTCTATTAATCTCGCTAGAGCTAACAATGTTTGGCACGAGCTAATTAACAAATTCACTCGAAGATATAAAATATGAATTAGAAAAACTAAAATAGATATGATGCAAATAATAATATATAATTAACACGGAATTTGTTTATTGAATACTTTTTCTGAAAAAATAATATCATTTGAGTTGCCTTCTAAGTTATAAATAATCCAAATATGCATTTGAATCTTCATTACAACACATTTTTTTAAAATAATATTAGCTAATATTTAATATTGACCTAAAATACACGAATGTTCCATAAACAAAAACCTGAATGATATAATCGCCAATCCATTTAAAAAGATTGAGGGGCTTTCACCGGCATAAGTAAAATATTAAAAAGAAGTGGGACAGAGTAAACTTTCTACATTTCATAAAAGCTTACAGTGAAAAGAAGTTACAAAAGAAAGATTAGGAGCTTGAATAAGATGATGGCATCAATGTGATAACAATCTGCCATGAAGAGGACGCGCGTAAGATTAGTTCCAATTTTGATGTCCAAATAATCACATGTTTTTCCACATGAACAAAAAAAAAAAATACAGTTTACCTTTGTTTTTTCATTTGTACCAATATAGTCGCAGAGTCTCTTGCCTCTAACAAGTTGTTTCCCAGCCCACCATAGCTGCAAGCTCTCTGGTTGCAACGAAGAATTAGTTACAGCTTGGCCACTTAGATATCTTAGACTGTGGTTAGTAACTTGCATTAGAATTGCCAATTGTGCGATACAATCTTTTATCACAAACGGAAAACAGGATAATCACAAGTATGTTCTTATCCACATATGCTTAAATTGCAACTAACTTAAAAGTTTATCAATCTATTCCACGAAATGCAACAGCAATCAGCAAAGAAGGATATCTACTTAAAAATGGTAAATAGTTACAAAAAAATATAGTCATTGGATGCCACATAACAAAAATAATATTGTAAAGAAAATATACTCTTGTTAGTAAAAGTTTATATGATCTATTTAGTAAAAGATTATCAACGGTGGTGGTTCAATCGCCGTGTAGGTGGCCACAAAAATAGGTGGCCACAAAAATAAATGTTTTTCCCTTACTTTTGATCATAACGTCAAGAAGAAAAGAAGACAATGACTGAATAAAACTGCATGACATCCCATAATTGTTACAAGTTTATCTTAAAAAGCTATACAATCACCCAACTCTTACGGAAAAACACTGAGTTCCTAATCAAGCTATGAATTATGCAAGTACTTATACCAGAATGGTGGGTTCAGTCAAGATTTTAGTCATTCTCAAAAAAAAAGCGCACACACAGGACACGGCAACCTCTCACAATTTACCTATTACAGTATAAACCCGTATCCCTAGGACAATATTATGTAGTAAGCACTGAGTTATGTTTATAAAAACAAAATAGAGATGGTTCCACAGATCAAATGGAACATGCAAATATGGAACAGCATTCTCCTACTTGTCTATGCTAAATATACACAAATCCTACATGTATAATTTCCTCAAAAAAGTCATCGAATTTGATTACAATAATGTCAAATTTACAAAGTTGGGCATCAAGTAAATATAATGATGGATCTCAGCATCCTAGAAAAACTTCTACTCCATGTATAATACTAGCTCATGCAAATAGGTTATCAGGATCAAGATTCTACCTAAGAATGATAGAGACTTTATAGGATTAGAATGTAGGATTGGATCATAATATCATAAGATCCTACCAAATCACAAAAAAAAAAAATATTTTTTAAAATATATTCATCTAATTAGACTTAAGAATAAAATAAATATTCTAATAAGTAATAAATAATAAAAAATTAATATATATCTATCTAGTATTATGTACTAAGGTTAAAATATATATATCCAACATTTTATATTATTATTTAAATGTATTAGTTATATAATGTAAAACTATGAAATTGAATATTTGTGACGTGATAATAATGAAGACAAGTTAATTGAAGATTGATACAATAAAGATATACAATGAACTAGAAACAACAAAAACTGCAGTGGAATGAAGATAACGAGACAAAAGTATGAAAAATGATAAAGATAAAGATATATGATAATGACAATAAAAATGACAATGAAACCGCCAAATAAAAATCACAATGAAACTGCCAAATAAAAAGGACAAAGGTTACAAAGTTGATTATGATAAATAGTCAAAGTAGACAAATATAGTTGTAGATGACAACGAGCTTAAGGTGACGAATACTTTCCAAAGAAAGTGCAAATGATGATAATTAAAAACGAGAAATTGCTATATATGCTTTTCGCATAATAGCTTATTGATTTTTGATATAATAGTAACCAAATTTGAACTCATTCTACCTATTAACTAAGGAACAAGTAAGATCGGTGGGATCATGAGATCCTACCCCATCCTAAGACTCATATAGTGGGATCATCAGATCTTACCACAATTCAGATCCTATATTTGTTGTTCGCCTAATTTGGGTCATAGGTAGAGGTGAGCATTCGGTGTTTACCAATATCGAATTTACCGAATTACAATTACTAAAATTTTTTATACCAAAAATTTATAAACTGAAACTGAACCAAATTCCTAATAAAATGATTTTAAATTACCAAAAATAAAATATAATATTTACAATTTAGTATTAGCATAAATCATAATTACCTAAAGAATATTTACAAATTCAATCTACACAACCTTACACTATAGCACAAACACACAAAATCACAACCACTTAATCAAATTCTAATTTTATTTTTATTTTGATGACATAATAACACATCAATATTAGAAACTTAGAAGTTAGAATATATATATATTTATATATATCAATAAATTTGATTTTTTATCGAACCGAAAAGATAAAAAACCAAAATCGAAAACCGGACTTCACTAAACTTGAAACCGAAACCAATACATAATTTATTTTTACCAAACCAAATTTACCAAAATGTTCGATAATTAGTAAAAACTAATTTTAATGAACCAAATACTTACCCCTAGTCGTAGGATTGGAAGATCCTAAAACTCGGAACGCATTTTTGACAACTTTACGTGTAATCATAATCAAGACATTATAATAGTGTCAATATTAAAATATTGAAAAAGCACCAAAGAGTATATCAGCACCCTAGATAAAACTTCCAATTAACATGGTCAAAATTTTACATTTCATTAAAGCCTTTGTGAATTATTGAGGTAACAACAACAAAGGGTGCAAGCCACCAACCCCTACTGGTTTTTATCCTTCAGCGCATCTGCCTACTGTTCTCCTGCTCATGTTGTTGCATCCTCCACTAGAACGAATCCTACAACAATGCTAGCCTCTTCCAAATCTACTAACGCATCATTCACTCAATGATTCTTCATTTGACGTGTTATCCTCACCAAATCCATTTTCCAAGTCATTGCCACCTGCACTCTTGAAGCAACTCATGCATGGCACACTACTCATGCATGCTTAAGTGTGCCACTCATTGTTGACATCTAAATAAAGTAGATTTGATTAAAATCTATATGAAGGCACAGATTGCGTTGTGAATGGTGATCCAACATGATTAGACAATCTAATGGGCAAATCAAACTAGGCCAGGCAATTCCAATCCTTTGCACTTTGGCTTAATGAGGAGCTAATTCGATCAAGAGATTTAATCCAGTTAGGTGATGATTAAAGTATCCAACCTAGTTCAATAGTCCAACTCAATTAGTTAGTCCAGCTTGCTTTGGCAATTTTGCCTAATCACTCAATCCAATTGAAAATGAGTGTTCTTCCATAGTCTGACTTTTCCTGGTGTTCTAGCCTGATAAGCAGTCTAATTGTCCTCTTGGGTGGCATGGCTAACTTTACAATCCAACTTAGCAGAGTGATCCAACCTAGTGAGTTGGTCAAGTATATCAAGTTGTTATAATCAGTAAGATAATTAAGTCTGATAACATAATTAATATGAACATATAAATTATAATAGATTACTTCATTAGTTCACTAGTCTTGGCGAATAGCATACAATTTGATTTGGCTTCGTGCCTAACTAAATCTCCCAGTAGGATCAAAACAATAGGCATGATAAGGCTTGCCTAAACTTACTAAATACCTAAGTTGAGGTGGCTCAAGTGATTGAATAATTTTGAAGACAAAGTAAGAACTCAATTCGAGTTTAATTTTTGTATAAATTTTATGGAGTCAAGTTCCTCTTATCGTAACCCAAAACCTAAATCCATTTTTTTTGGGAAAATTTCAAGCTTAATCCAATTTTAAAAAGACCGAAATCTATGGGACACATCAGTGCATTGAGTTGGGTCAATGGAAAAGTATTTTGAACCTTCCTTCCATTAGGCAATCTAAATAAATAAGATTTTTTTCTCTTTTTTCACATAGGACAAAAATCTTTGTCTCGTTACTGTTAGGTGGCAGTGTTACCATCAAATTCTTTCATAAAGCAGTTGTTTTCTATCGTCTTGTATTTTACAAGAATATATGAAATTAGTGTCGCAACAAAAAAAATCAGCACTAAGACCATTTACATTTAGGAGATTTCACAAAACATACAATTATGCATCCAAAGGGTATAATTACAATGACTAAGTTATACAAAAAACATTATTAACAATCATCATTCATAATTAAAATCCAATAATCAAAACTCATGCTTAATCCCACAATATAAATGGGTTATTAAAATAAATCTATTATCTCTTACATGTTCAAAGCAAAAAAATTCTAATAAACACATCACACATTTATTATGATATAAAATAAAATTATATCGAAGTCATCTAATTCATATTTTTTTATAAATAAAATAAGAATATTCATGTGAAAGTCAAAAAAGAAATCTATAGGCAATACATTTCGACAAAATTCAAGACATGTGCTTCATAGGCAATACATTTTGACAAAATTCAAAACATGTGCTTTATATAGCAAGGCTGTCAAACATGTATTCCTATCTAGGAATGGTGGAGGATCCAAGAACTAGAAACATCAAATTGAAATGTATGATTGTAACTTTAAAAAGACAATGCTTCTTACAAATATCACATCCTAATAAAAAAAAATAGTACTGTCTATCACAGATAAATTCAAAAGATGGTCCAAATACATTAACATGTTTGCTATTTGCTATTACTAAACTACAATGTAAAAAAAGTATTAATAATAGTGATCATTGAAGTATATATGAAACAAGATAAACATAAAAATTCACAAAAAAAAAAGAAATCATTCATTAGTGAAGAGACCTCTTTAAAATGTTGAGAAGATGCTTATGAGGGTGATTTGTAATATGGACAAGAGTCGAGAGTGCAAAAGCAAACAATGTGAGAACAGTCAAGGATGTATAAACTATAACAATTGATAGCAAGAGGTGTTGTGAACAAGGATTAAAGAACCGTGCCGTACCGGTCGGTTTTGCCGGTACGGTATCGGTCCGACGGGAGAGCGGTCGCGAACTAGGCGTGTACCGACGGTACGCCGGCGAACGGCTGGCGACGCCGGAGGAAGCTTCGCACGTAGCTGGCGACGCGGGCGGATGCTTCGAACGAAGCTGGCGACGCCGGCGGAAGCTTCGTTCGAAGCTGGCAACGCCGGCAGAAGCTTCGTTCGAAGCTGGCGACACCGGCGGAAGCTTCCTTCGAAGCTGGCGAAAGCGAGAGGCGGCGGGATGGAACCGGACGGTTCCACCGATAAACCCTACCGGTACTGGCGGTTTGTACCGGTCCGGCTGGTGACCGGAGCAAGGTACCGGACCGGTATTTTGATCCTTGGTTGTGAATACTGCATAAATGGCATCAGCATACCAATTAGAATATTAAATAATTTAATATGTATTGACTCAATGAATTTGGTAAGCATTGCTAAACTTGTACGGTAGACATTATGTCATAAACCTGCACATATATCCAAGTTTACTAGAAAATGATACTATATCCAAGATAATATGTCATGACTATTTTAGAACATGGAAACAAACAAATTGACTCCCGTGTTTTACAAGCTTTGGATGGATAAACAATTGTCTCTAGTGGCATATTGAGAGAAGGGAGAAATAAGTATTAGTGCATTATCTAAATGTATATTCAACATTACAAAGCACCACAATTTCATTAGCTAAATAGACAATTGCTTTTGGGATGATCTATACAAACTTGCGAACAAAGTGGATCATCCTTCAATTTATAGTGACTTCAACAAGTCTTCTATTATATAATTTATTGATCAAACATGTTCAAAATCAGGTGAGTCAACAACTTGAAATAATTATACAAGATGCATAGTAGTGCTCAAACATGACATCTATAAAGATCCACACAAAGCACATTATAAATGAAGTATATTTTCCATCCACTAAAGAATGACATTAGTCTTAACAAATTCATAGTTTACATCAAATATGTATACGTACAACTTAAAATTTATGTTTATCACTGAATAACCTACATTAAGCCTTGATAAATTGCATTTATCATAAATTGGAAAAGTAGGCCTTCACAAGAACTTAAAATAAAAATAATAAAACAAAACATATTTGTTCTATTTCCTATACTTTGAAAATTTTAGCACGGGTCTTAGAATCCAAATCCTACCTAGAAATAGTAGAGGCTCCATAGAACTTCATGATCCTATCTAAGTGCCTAAAATAAATTTGCACACTAAGAGTACCATGAACATGCTAATAAGTAAAAGATAACAAAAATGAAAAATACCTATCATAGGTAAAATATATACCTATAGGCTGCAATACTTATATAAAAAGTTACCGAATATATACTCTTTATAGGACACTTAAGTGTACAATGTGGTACAGGTTACCTACTATGTAGTATTAAGCCATTGAGCCATCATGAAGGTGAGCAATTGTGAGATGACCACAATGGAGACAAATTTATGGAAGGTTGATAAGGGGAAGCCAATCAAAGATGATAAGACAAAAGTATAGGCATACACAATGAAGACAACAAAGACATTGAAGATGAAGAAAAAATTAATGAAGGTGCTCATTAAAGGCAACAAAGATTACAAAGATGGAACCTACAAAGCAAAGATGACAAGGAAATGAAGACTATGAAGAGCAAATGATCAACAATAGAAGACGAGCCGGTAGCAAAGAATAAAAATTGAAGAGCCATTATGAATTGGGAATATTTAAAATAGTTTATTTAGGGCTTTTAGTATTATGTGTTATCAGTTTCCAGTATAGTGGTAATCAAAACCAAAACCCATTATACTATTAACAAGGATTAGGTTGGATCAAATAGGATCCTACCAATCCTATGACTTGAATCGGCAATCCTATAAATCCTACCTCAATTTTTATCCTACAATCATTCTAAAATAATTTGCTTGTTCATTGGTTTAGAAGAGCATTTTTAACAACCATAGTTTTTAGGATTTTCATTATTTCTATCAATTGTGTTTTAACACATGTCCTAAACCACTTGGGCAACAACATTAACTACCAAGTGAGCCAGACCTACTAAGGTGGTCTAACAACCTCCAAGTTGACCTACATGAGTACTGAGCTACAAGCATGGACCATACACAAGCTATGCAATTAGGCACTATTAGCCTGTACTCATGCTCTAATATGGTCAGGTTTAAATCAAGTTATAGTTCAAACCATGACAACACCAATCCGTATTGCTACTTAAGGCATGCAAGAGTCAAACTCGAGGTTTGATGGGTCAAACTCACATTTGAGCTACATGTAAACATAAAGTATGTGCATCTCCTGCATTGTTGTGCACAATTCCAAATTATTATCATTGTAGGTAGGGATGGCAATAAAGCCCATCCCTGACCCGACCCATCCCCGACCCGGCCCGACCCGAAGTCAATGGGGGACAACTCAAATTGATTGGGTCTCGGGTCGGGTTCGGAGAAACCCCGATTGGGTAAGATCGGGTTGGGGTCGGGTATGGGATTTCAAATACCCGACACTGAACCCGCCCTGATGAGTGAAATTACATATTTACCCTTATAAGTTATAACCTAAATATCTAAAATCTAAAATTTCAAAAATCAAAATCTAAAAGTCATGCCCTAAGTCCCTAACGTGCAACGGAAGTGCTTCCGTTCCCTGAATCCCAGTGCCGCCGACGCTGCACGATGGAAGCTTGTCGTCTCCGGCCTTCTCCTGCTCCTTCTCACCCTCTCTGACCTCCGAGCATCGAACATCGCACCTTCCCTGCTCTAGCATCCTGGAGCCTCCCCTACTGCAACATCGCGTCGACGCCTCCCCTGCTGTAACGTCGCGTCAACGCCTCCCCTGCTGCAACATCGCGTCGGCGCCTCCCCTGCTCTAGCATCCCATTGCCTCCCCTACTCTCCAACATCTCGGCGCCCTCGTCACTCCCATTGCTCTTCCGTCCCTTCATCAATCTAGGATGCATATCGCTGTAGCCAAATCGTGAGACATAGAGATTGAAAGCAAGGGAGGAGCCGAGGGGTTCGATTGTGGCTTGGGTGGTAGCAAGGATGGTGGAAATGGAAAGATTTGAGGTGGGGATTCCAAGGAGAGCGAGGCAGGAGGATCAGATGAGGGAAATAAGAGCGATAACACAGACAAGATGTCCATGTCACAGAAGCTGACACTGGGCTATGCGGCCCCCGTCGGAGGTGACCTTTGATTCCTATTTACCTATTGTTTTTTCTTTTTTTTAATTTCTTTAGATTGCTCACTCCAACTCTATTTCTTGGAACTCAGTTGGCAAAAAATAGCTATCATTAATACAATCACTCTATGTGTTAAATTCTTGCATAATTCAATTAGAAATGTTGAGAGTTGCTTTTGATTTACCTGTTCTTGAATGCTTTAGCTTATTACTAGTAAATGCCCCATAGTTGTTAATTATATATCAATTAGTCTTGATATATAATGATAATTCTTACACTTGTAATTACAGCATATACTTGTTATTTAGGAAGGTCGGGTCGGGTTTCCCCGCGGAGTCAGGGATAGGGTTGGGATTTTTAAACCGTCGGGTCGGGGTCGGGGTCGAGGATGGGTTTTGAAAAATCGGGATCTGGTCGGGATGGCAAAACCTGTCCTCGACCCGCACTGTTGCTATCCCTAATTGTAGGCTAGTAGATTGGGCCAATGTATATGACAAGAAATGATACAGTACATGTGCCTGTGCACATGCTACATACTAAGTTCAGTAGATAAGATGAATGCCTAAGCTAAGAATTTAAGCCCAGTAGCTTTGTGTGCTACAAATATCAAAACATGTGGATTTTGCATGCATGAATCTCATAACAATAAAATCAAAATAATAAAGTGTTTGTATATTATATTAACTCAAAAATTACATAAGAACAAATCATCATTACAGTTGCAAAAATCAGACATTTTTATATAACAATAACAAAAAAATGACCAAATTTATCATTTAATTATAATCATGCATAAACTTCATGGGTACACAAAAGTGACAAAGTTACTATGACAAGAGAAAACTTTAACTATCAGCTTAATTTAACCAACATTGCTCTCATAATGAAGTTAGATGCCATAAAAAACAAAAACAAATTGAATGAATATTCTATTTATTTTTGTAATCTATATAAGGGGAAACAAAAAAATTTATAGCAACCGAAGTAGATACTATAGGAGGTGATTTGATTGCATTGATGTAGTAATAGAAATGTCGTGTTTCTTGCTTTTTGCCAAGATACCAATCACATGTAAGGAAAAAAAGGGTCTACCATCTACATCAGTGTTATTAATAACGGACCGCTAAAAATAGTGGAAATCTAAAAATCTGCAATATAATATAGCGGATTGCGTTACGGGCAAATAGCAGAAGTCACATAGTGTTTGAAATATATATTATATACATAAAAATTTAAGTATAATATTTGAAATATATGTTATATATCTAATAAATTAAGCTATATAAAAATAAAATAAATTATATAAAGAAAGATTATATATTACTAACTCAATTCAAGTTATAATTTTAATTTTTCAAACATGAAAATATAATAATGCAGTCTTATTCGCTATAGCGGTGCTATAACGTTTCATAGCAGATTGCTCAAAAACCGTTATGGAAAAACGCTATAGCGCCGCTATTGCAGCTATTTAACAACTCTGATCTACATACTAGAATAATATGGACAATATTCTTGATCATTTGAGAAAAGAGAAGAAATGCTTCAAAAGCTATCCAACCACATGAGAGAGAAATTGAGCAGTTGCAAACTGCAATGTAACAAACTTAAGTGGTTCCAACCAACAATGTTAAAGTAAATAGTTCTACACCAGATGCAATTGTAAGTTAAAGGCACTTAAGTTACATTAGTTCTATAATGAAGCCAATTTCAACGACTGAATGAGTTGGCTAAAGTGAATATCGACTCTTCAATTTCTAAGGTTTTAGAAACTTAAAACAAGTTTTTTGTAACTTCAATGTTGTAGGAATTTATTAATTGAAGGTCATAATATTAGCCTTAACATTATTTCTTAAACATTTTAGTTGAAGGTCAGACTATTGTCGAGCACTTCGGATATGTGACAGGGAATCACGTTTAAGGAAAGATTGAAATAGAAGATTCTCAATTATTCAACTTTATGTATTAAGTGTCTATATATTTGAAATTGCAACTATTCTAATTCATTATATGTTTTATATATGAAGAATCCAATGTGGAATTCACTTTTTCATACTACTGCAGAACTGAACCAAGAGTTTTACTCTTTAGTATATATTTTGAAGAAACAAGTGAAATGTAGAAATTGTTGGTGTACATTTTTAATACAAGAAACTCCCATGTTAGTTGAGGCAAAGGTTTAAAAACTCATTCCAATACCTAGTAGCGGTCCATGCTTGAGCTAGTATATACCGGTCTATGTAGGGGGAAACTGGATGGAACCAATTGAAAAGGAGAAAGAATGAAAGAAAGAAGTAAAAAAAGAAGGCAGACGCTATTCACTCCTCTGCTCACCATGCGTGTGTCGCCTATGATCACGACATTCCACCCACACTTCTTCTTCTACTATGCGGAAGCTCACAAGCAGAAGAAGAAGAAAAGAATAAGTGAATGTCGTGCACACCACCACTCATCATGCATGCATTCACCTCATGCGTGTCCACCTCATGTGCTCCTTCTTTCTTCATCTTTCTTCATCCACTCTATTTAGGTCAGCAGTCCCTACTTGAATAGGCACAAAACAACCATACCGCCGGGTACAAACCAGTTTCTAAAACATATGTTGAGGCATAGGCCATTATGCCACCACAAAAGAATCAATCACAACTATCAGCATTATGGAAACTAATGTGCAATTAAAATAAATAATGTACTTTGCTACCGGTCTTCTATATAGAGAATGATAACTCCATATGGGAGAACTATATGCTTTTGTTACTTCCGCCGGTAATGTGTTTTCACTAAAATCAGCAAGCAAAACTCTTTTCAATCAACAAATTAAATTTTGTGTTTCTATTTTCACTTAATACTTTTTACTCAAATTCTAAATGAATCTTTCACACTTAGAGGCATTTCAAAATGCTCAAGTTGAAACAAACATTTCAGCCAAAAACAAGACAATGGTTGCTAGAACAAGGGGAGACAAAAGTAGCCTTTTGAATACAACTATTAAGGCAAAAAAATAAAAGAAATTCGACACATAAAATTAAAGTAAATTAGTACTACGGCCTACCTATATTCCACAATGTTTTAAGCATCAGTCGCAATTTTAATACTTGAACGTCTATGATAATAAAGCAGACAATCAATTAGGGGTACAAACCTAATATAAGTGATATGCAATCTATCAAGAATTTAAAAAGCAACAAGAAACGACAATCAGAACATTATTATAACTTATATTTCTATGTGAAATTACAAAACAAAAATGTCTTTGAGAGGTAAAATATACTGGACAATGGAATCAACAAGAATACCAGACGAAGGCTGTGGCAAAGTGAAGTCCACAAAACCCTTTGATTGAGCAAACTCTACTTCCTTCTCAATACTCTTGACGTGAGCTTTGAGATTATGAAATGATAAAAACTTATTGTGCTCTACTTGATCCTGTAAAAAAGTTCAAAAGTATATCATCAATCAATATTGAAAATACCAAAACCATGAGTTAGTGGGATTTTTCTACTTTACTAAAATAAATAGGGAAAGGGTAGATTTTTCTTCACATTACTAATCGCAATCAATTCGCAGCACAGAAAATACTGTAACTTAGCAATAGGATATGGAATGTAACCTTGGACACATAAGTCTCAGCTCCTGACAAACATCTCCCTAGAGCAAGAGCTGCATCTGGATAGCTATCTAAACAAAAGAAGTAATTAGGAGTAAAACTCGGAAAACAGCTTGATAACTGTCGTGAAAACTGATTCTTCTCCTGGTTTCTTATAGAAAATAGAAAACGCCCGAAAAAATTCGGTAATATCCGTAAAAAATATCATTAATTATTGCCAAACTTATTTCTTTTTTGTTCTTAGCAAAGTTAGTGAAGACACAATCGCCGAAATATCTACGTTTGTATCGAACAAAAGAGAAGTAGAAAAAAGAGGAAGCGGGAGAAGAGAGTTATGGATCACCTGAGAAAGAAGGGCATCCAAGAAGACGTTGCCTGAGAAGGAGTGAGAATCGTTGGATTTGAGACTGCAGGCCGTGGATAGTGAGGATGACACCAGCCATCTCGTCGATGGTCGAAGTGGAGCAGCAGTCGTACAGGAATTGCTGCTCGTCCGCCGCTTTCACATGAACCACCACCATCGCCGCCCTCTACAACTGTTCCTTTTCCAGTGTCCCGTATAAAAAAGGGTATCTTTTCATAAAACATTCATTCTTTTTTTAATTTAACAAAAAACATCCCCCGATTTCAGATTTATCATAAGGGCATCTTATTTTTTTTAAAAAAAAAACCTTTAAAGGCCATTAATAAATAAAGAAGAGGAGAATAAAAAAAAAGCATAGGCATTGAACAAGCAAAAAAAAAAAGAAAAGTTATTTTCAATTATTTGCTTCAAATTATAAACAAAAAATGTTATGTAATTAAATTTTAATCTGACCTAAGGTAAGTTTTAAAATGATATAAAATCAATCATGAATTTTATTCAAATTTCCCTAAAAGTAAATTATGTTGTATAAAAAATTTAAAATTTATTAAAATTTGATTGTTTTATATTTTCGCATGTTATTTAAAAATGAAATCATTAGTAATATGAATATGAATACAAGTTTTATAATGTTAATAAAAACGATACCTTTTTATGTTTGAAAATATATGTTAGGACTCCTGAACCAAATTACTAATTATATTTTTCAAAAAACATAAAATATATAAGCATAATATAGATGGCTATACCCCTGTCTAATATGATCAAAGTGGGATAAGTAAATTAAGGTTAAACTATCCTTCAACTCCAAAAGTAGGGTGTTCATGCATTGTTCAATCGAACTATGTCAAACCAAGCTCATTTACGTCAAAGCCATGATCAGCCTGGTTCACTTGAGCCAATTGTGCATTGTTAGTGAACACCGTCAATTTTGAGCGAATTAAGGGAAAAAGGGGTTCAATCTCCGGGACCTAGATTCAGCCTATTTGATTAAGTATGTTGTTAATTCGAGAGCATTTTAAAGGCCTTGTCTTGGCCTATATGATTGACTTTGTAACTATGTGGTACCAATTTGCATGTTATTTATTTTAGCTTGGTAATCATTTATTTTACATCAAATTTGGTATAAGAGGACAACAATTTTACACATGCATCTACAGTAGATTTGCATACTAAGGCCCAGTTTAAAGCGGCCATACTAAGGCCCAGTTTAAAGCGGCCAGAGATTCTGGCTTTTGGTTAGTTTGACCAGAGCTAGTTTGACTAGAGCTCAATGAAAAAGCTGAGACTATTTGAATCAAATAGATGATCTGGATAGTAATTTAGAAATATTGTGTTGTGTTGTGTTATTCTGATCTATTAAGTAAAATATTTATAAATATATATAAAATTTTATAATTTATAATAAAAATAAAATTTTCTAATATCTAAGTAGATATAAAATTTTAAATTATCTAATACAATAATAAATATTTTTTTGAACTATCATTACTATGAAAATCTTAAGTTTAATTACAATTACCTTCATGATGCTGTTCGTTGCAATCTCAAAGTTTTCATTGCACAAGCCACTATAAATGTCAAAGTATTAGTACAATAACCCTTCCTCATTCTGTTCATAAACTCCTTAACACCTTGTTTACCAGGACGGAAATCAAGGTGGGAAGGATGGAAAAGGTAAAAATCCGCTATATACTAGCAATGATGGAAATTAGCGAATGGATTTAAGGAGGGATTTGACGCTAGTTTTCCGCTATTTTGTGATCTACCCGAATCGGGCGGAAACACGTCTGTGCCCTATTTTCACGCCTCTTCGCCGACAGCAACATTTATTCTTTCTCCATCTCATTGCTTCCACTCCGCTCACCAGCCGCCGCCGCCTTCTTCCCTAGACGACATACCTTTCCCTGGCTGTTGTATTCCACTCGAGCAAGAAAGAGGTAACATCATCTCTATTTTTCGCCATGTCTCGCATCCACTCCGCCTTTGCCTCTTCTTCCACTCCACCATTTTCGCCCTTCTCCTTTCCCACCGACCCCCTCTTCTTCACTAGCATTCCACACCCAAACCCTAGACTACATCAGCGACCCCCCTCTTCCTTCTCTAAACCCACATCCACACCTAAACCCTAGACTACACCAATGACCCCCTCTTCCTTCTCCAAACCCACATGGTTCCGCTTGCAGATGACCCAATCGCATCCCTGCCCCTCTTCTTCCTCTTCAAGCTCCAATATGGTGATTTAAGTTTGTCAAATGCTCTTATTAGACTTTGGATTGTTCTCCATTTATCCACTACCACAAGATATTTTTTTTCTATTCTTATTTGGTCTTTGGTAGTGGCAAATGAGTATTATGCTTTCTTATCATTTTGCTTTCCTTGAGTATTGTTAGTCTATACTAGTTTTCATTTGTTGTGTTGTTTATTTGGCACCTATTTTGTTTCTTTTACTTGTTTATTTGCCATCCTACTCTCATTATGCTGTTGTGATGAGTAAATAGTTGTGGCACATTTAACTGTAATCAAATAAGCAATATGTGTAATGATTCCTTGAACTAGCATATGAGCATGTCAATAGAGAACAAGTAAAAGTGCAGTGAGACAATGAATCTCCAAGATGTGAAAATGTGATCTCTAATAAAGTAGTTGAGATGCAAGTTACGAATGTGAACAATGAATCTTCAAGATGTCCATAAGAATGTTTAGGATGCTAGCCTTGCTGATAATTATAACTCTCGTGGATTAGCCCTAGAGATAACCTTATAAGCTCAATCTATTTCACATCTACGCTTTATTTGTAAAGCATTTTTATTTAAATTGTTGTTGAATGCTTTAATTGACAAGTATGTAATATTCTTTATTTATAGGTTTTACTATAATGGCTCCCATAAGTGACAAAGAGAAGAGATTTATTATAATGCGAAACCTCCACTCTAGGGCCTCTCATCTAGTAGCTATAGCTGCTTATTATGTTACATAATTGCAACAAATTCTACTTATATTATGATAACTCAAAAATTCATAGTAAATTTTATATTAATTGTTTAATCTTTTTGAAACATATTTATGTTTTTTTGCTTGTTTTAAATTTATTTAGTCAATTATTTTGGAATCTACATCTCTTCTCGTTTTTGTTTATTTTCAAGTAAAAAGGGCTTAATTTCGATGGATTTTTGAATAATCCGAGAGCACGAATGGATTCCAGACTTCGAGATAAAGTCACATACCAAAATTCATGTGAATCGGAGCTAGTTTGAAAATTACACCGCACCAGTAATTATTGTCACGGCTGTAATTTCTGCCCAGAATACACAGAAGAAATTACGGTGGGACCGTAATTATTTTCACAACTGTAATTATCCTAGAAAAATACACAGAACAAATTACGGCAGTGCCCTAATAAAATTTACGGCCGTAATTCTTATTTTGAACGAGTCTTCCGCCGCCTGCAAAGTCCAATTTTTTTGAAACAAAATTAGATAAATCAGAGCCCTTATCGGAAAGTCTAAAATTGCATAATCGTTCTATAAGTAGAGGAGAAGATTTGAGGATAAGAATTATCCAATTTCATCACAAATCGAGAGAGGCGCCGTTAGGGCTCGGCCTCTCGCCGAGAGGCGTAGAGGCCACGTTTGGCAGCAAAATTTTCAAGAGAGCTTCGCCCATAGGAGGAGACGATACACCAGAAATTTTAAATCGAAATGAGTTCAAACGAGGGAGAAATCAGCGTCGAAAAATTCAGCCAAAGGAAGAAGATCACCGATCACTATAGCATTGCACTGTAGCAGCGTACTGTAGTAGTGCACTGTAGCAAAACACTGTAGCAGCCGAATTTTTTTAAAATCACGAGGTTGTGATTTTTTTCACACCCCTGTGATTACTGTAAACCCTTGTTTTCTCTTTTTCTGAATTCTGAATATTTTTATGAATATTTATCGTGTTCCTATGACTTTGGTAGCATAATTCTTTTCTTTGGGACTTAGGGAGTAATTTCTTTTTAAATTCTGTAATGACTGGATATTTTTTAATCTATTAGTTTACTCTTTGAATGATAATTTTACCTTTGTGATTTATTTTCTTTGAAATTATTATTTGCATATTTTAGGGTTTGTAATATGGACCGAGAGGTGATTTACAAACCTGGAACCCTTAGATTAGATCTAGAAACCTAGACTACAATAGTAGTTAAGTCCTAGAACCCTAATTTATGATGCTTATTTTACAGTGAATATTGATTCCATTATTTGAGACATGATACTATGGAATGAGAGGTGATTTTGATTGTTAGATCCCCTTAGGTAAAACCTATAGAATTAAGATATGAGAGTATTTAATTTTACTTGAGAAGTAGACTTTGAGAGTTAAACCACGAGAGTGATTTTAATTTTCTTTGTCTGGTTTACTTTTATTTAACACTAAGCAGTAAGTCATGAGAGTGAAGGCTGTTCGGTGTAAATTGGACGTCCAAGAAGAGACAATTTCTTTTTTAAAGTAAACTTTTCTTTATCATAATTTGAATAACTAACAAAATCTTTATTATGTCTAGTCATGAGAATTAAAAAGTGATGAAACCTTAGTCCTAGTTTTCTCTCTCCGATCTTCTACGTCAGTTTTCTCTATTTTGTTCTTCTATACCCATCATATATCGATCGCTTAGCTAGTAAGAACTCGACTATTTGGTATTTAACATGTAGGTCTCTGTGGGTTCGATATATTTTTTATTACTTCGACGTATCCGTGCACTTGCGGACACATCAAGATTTTGGCGACTTTGCCGAGGACCTTAGTTTTGTTAATATCGAAATAGTTGATAGTATTGCTAGACTAAGTTTTAGTTATCTTAGATTTAACTTTATTCTCTATTTTTGTAGGTTTTCACAAGCTGTGAGTTCTTCTTTCTGTTGTTTTCTAAAATTCTGAGTTTATTTGATTCTTCTACTTGTTTATGCGCAGGACCCTTAGATCAGGACCACTAATTCCATTATATCCTGAAATTGAAAAAACTTTTAGATTGCACAGGAAACTCAGATTTGAAGAGGGAAAGAAAGAAGAGCCAACCATGGTTAAAAGAAGATCACTTAAAGATTATGCAGCACCAAATCCACAGGGGATTCATTCTAGCATAGCCAGGCCGATGATAGAGGCTAATAACTTTGAAATAAAACCAGCTTTGCTATCAATGATACAGTAGAATCAATTTGGAGGATCATCACTTGAAGATCCTAATTATCATCTATCTCTTTTTCTTGAATATTGTGACACCATTAAGATTAATGGTGTATCTAATAATGCATTAAAACTAAGATTATTTCCTTTCTCTCTTAGGGACAGAGCACGTGCCTAACTACAATCTCAGCCAACTGGAACTTTCACTACATGGGATCAATTTTCGAATGCTTTCTTATCAAAGTATTTTCCACCGAGTAAGATGATCTAGTTGAGAAATCAGATTACCAGCTTTGCATAGAGGGATGGCGAGTCACTGAGTGAGGCATGGGAGCATTTTAATGAAATACAGCGAAAGTGTCCTCACCATGGCTTAGAAAAATGGGTTTTGATTCATACTTTTTATAATGGTTTACTTTATAATACTCGCCTGACTGCTGATGTTGCTACAGGGGGAGCTCTTATGAATAAGAGCATTGAAGATGCTTACAACCTAATCGAAGAGATGTCTCTCAATCATAACAAGTGGGCCACTGAAAGAGGAGTGCTATATCATCCTCCACATGGTAAGAATGAAAATGATAGATGGCATACCCTAGCTAAAAAGGTAGACTATTTGGTTAATAGATTTGATTCCTTTCATATGTAAACTGCTATGGTTTCATCATTTGCAAACTGCTATGGTTTCATCATTTGCTATTTGTGATATATGTGGTAACCAAAGGCATTATTCTGAAGAGTGTAAAATCATTGCTGGACAGGGTGTTGAACAAATGAATGCTGTAGGAGTTTACAATCAAGGTAGAAATAATGACCCTTACTCTAGTATGTATAACCCTAGATGGAGGAATCATCCAAATTTGTCTTGGAAAAATAACAACAACACAGGTGGACAGGGAGAGAACAGAGGATATCAGCAAAGGCAACTAAATCAAAATTATCCCCAAAATTCTAACTTAGAATTCATGCTTGAAAAATTCATGACAAATCAAAGTAAGGAACTCGAGAATCTTAGGGGAATGGTTAGTCAGCTTACTTCTAAGGTAGAATCTTTATCTACACACAATAAGATTCTAGAGGCCCAAATAGCACAGTAAGCTAGCACATCCTATAGAGCCCCAGGAAAATTGCCTGCTAAACCTGAACTGAACCCTAGAGAGCATTGTAATGCTATAACTACTAGGAGTGGGAAACAGTTAGATGAACTAAGGGGTAGACTTGATAATGATGATGAGGAAGAGCCTGATATTAATCCTAGCAGTGAGTCGGCCTTAGAGACACCATCTACACATGCGCAACTCCACCCTAGTTCACCACCTCATGAGGGTGATGAACCTAAGGGTGATGAGTCACGCCAGCCTGATGTTCTTAGACCTAGCTCACCAGCTCCATATAGGCCTCCTATACCCTTTCCCCAGAGACTTGTTCAGGCAAAACTAGATAAACAGTTTGAGAAATTTTTGGATCTCTTGAAAAAGCTTTATATAAATATTCCATTTACTGATGTTTTGTATCAAATGTCTACTTATGCAAAATTTTTGAAAGAGATTCTGTCTAATAAAAGAAAAATAGAGGACTACGACATTGTGGCATTAACTGAGGAGTGTAGTGTCATTATTCAAAATAAATTACCACCGAAATTAAAGGATCCAGGTAGCTTCTCTATACCTTGCTTAATTGGAGAGATGGCTTTTGATCGAGCCTTATGTGATCTTGGAGTCAGCATGGATCTTGGAGCCAGCGTGAGTCTAATGCCTTTATTTATTTGCAGGAAACATGACATGGGAGAGCGAAAACCGACTTCTATTTCCCTATAGCTCGTTGATCGCTCGGTTAAGTATCCTGTTGGAATTTTAGAAAATGTTCTAATTCAAGTCGGTAAATATTTCATTCCTGCGGACTTTGTAGTATTAGAGATGGAGGAGGATTCTAAAATTCCTATTATTCTTGGTAGACCATTCTTAGCTACAGCAGGTGCGATTATTGATGTAAAGAAAGGAAAACTCACTCTAAATATTAGTGAAAACATTATTGAGTTTGATTTAGCTGAATCTATGAAAAAAACCATCATATACAGGATCTTGTTGTAGTATTAATATCATAGATGATGTTGTTAGTGATTTGCATAAATTGTTTGTTGAACCTTCTGATTCAGAAAGTTACACTTTTCTGGGTTGTGTTGATAAAGAATGCTAGTTAAATAAGGAGAAGACTGATTTACTTTTGAAGAAGCAAAAAATTCAAAGGAAGAGATGAAAGAAAAGAGAAGGGTTAAAATTGCTTGATAAGAGAAGAAAAAAATTCTTAGCCAAAGTAGAACACTATTTTTTGGATGAGCCTTATGTATTCAGAAAATGTGTCAGAGATCAAGGACCAAATTAGGGAACGTATGGAGATATGACTCGAGGAGCTGTTACTTGATCAAGTTTAGCTTTAGTCAAGCTAGAGACCTAAAAATTAGTGCTTCTTGGGAGGTAACCCAAGCACTATTTTTATTATTTTATTTACGTTCTTATTTTGTCAAAAAAAAAAATCTACATTCTGACTTCTGCTAATCTGATTAAGTGTGTTTTCATAGGGATTTTAAGAGACTGGAGCAGCAAAATTTTTAATCTTTGGCACGAATAGGAACAACTCATCTTTTACTACTATCCAGACAACTTGATAAATTTAAAAGTCCATGGATCATCCTATGACTCATAGCATCTTATGATAACTGATTAACTTCTGCAATAGTTTTATTTACTAATATGATTAGCGTTTTTGTTGTAGGTATTCAAGATGCTTTAATGAGTTGTAACCCTGAACTTTCACATGAGTAGGAAGAACATGTTTCGTTTTCTATCTCATGGATTAGTTAGTTCGATTAAAAGATCTTCAGTTCAACATAGGAGGCACTACAACTTTTGAAGACTGATAAATTTCTGTGCAGTTTTATTTTAGTGATCTGATTAGCCATCTTGTTGCAGATGCCCTACATGCTTGATAGATAATGACCCTCTATTTATCATACGCCTGAAAAGAATAACTTTTATTCTACGAATTGGTTTTGTCATTTTTCATTATGGATCATTAGATCTTACTCTTTGGCATTGCTACTTTTCGTAAATAAATCAGTGGCTGCTCTGTTTGCTTTCAACTAGATGCTGCTTCTTTTTTCCTTCCAGCCAAGGAATCTTCAACTGCAACTTCTTCTACCAGCACCCTCCTTAGAACTACACCTCTGATTGCCCCATGGAAGAAGTCATTTTTTTAGCTAAGGTAAGATATTATTTTTAGGTTGAGCCTTATGTATGTAAAAATGCATAAATTTTCAAATGGTACATCCTTGGGGATGAGATAGCCAACATTTTTTTATCCTAGAATTATACTCTGGATAACAATGATGATAGTGATTGAGATCACTATATTTTTGGTGAGTATTTTTATTCTTAATTAGATTTGGTTGTATATGTCGTATGATCGTCCTTATATTTGGTGTAGTGGTATTCATGATATTTTTGATATGATTGTATGATGATTTCTTTGAAAATTGATTTGTAAAAAGAGTATTTGATATTGACCATGTGATGAGATATGTGTTGATTAAATATTGATGATGAATTGTTATTTCTTCCTTGACTATATCATTTGAAATAATGTGTGTGGATAATTTATTGGTTTAGGGATTTGAGAAATTATTGTGGAAAGATTTTTAGATAAAATTAGTCCTAGTATGATTAAGATTTTCATGTGAGTTGAATGATGACTGCTTAATTTTAATTTTTCTAAATTTGCTAGATAAAATTATTTTCATGAAAAGAGACTAGAGAATATCTATGAATAACTTGCTCCAACTCCTCAAGTGTGATATACTGTAGTCATGAGTTAAATTATACCTTATGGTATACTTTAAGTCTGTTTCGATAGCTCGATAACGATTTAAATACCATGCCACTGGCCGGCTCTCTCGCAAAAAAAAGGGGGGGGGGGATAAAAAGAGAGACTCTTCTACTTGGCACTGCGAAAAATTGGCAATGGTACCGAAGATATGAGTTGAAGTAAAAAAGAGAAGAAAAAAAGGAGAGTTGTAGGTCAAGTGGACAACTCCGCTAACTACTTGAAGTAGGAGATGATTATATGGGTTAAAAACCTAAAATCGTCTCTAGGTGTGGAGCTCAAAACATCAGAGAACTAGGGCATGCGATTCTAGCAAGATAAATAAACAAGTAAAGAAGAAGAAGAGAAAAGGAAAGAAATCACCATGTGGTCCCTTTTAGGGAAAGGGGCCTTAACCTCTTTCTTTGTCCTCGTTCCTGAATCCTATCGATGAGGCTTAGAATAGGGTTATTAAACCGCCTACATTCAAATCAAATGAACAAGGGGAGGACGAAATACAAGTGTCCCCAAACTCCCCTTAAACTATGACAAAGATGATCCTTAGGGGGGGGATCTTGTTCAAGTCTTCATCTTCTCCACTTTGTCTTGGCGTTGAAGATGATGAAAGCTCAACATGATGATGGTGTCAATACACAAAGGTCTTCAAGGAGAAGAAAAAAGAGCTTTGGTGGAGAAGAAGAAGAAGCTCTCGGTTGCAAGAAGAAGAGAACGGGGAAGAGGGGTATGCTTTTGGAGTCCACCAAACTAAACAATGCTCACACATCAACACTTGGTTTTTTTTCTCAAAACATGTTAACTAAGTGCAAAGTGAAAGAATACAAACCCTTATATCCTCCCCTTCTCTCAACGTTAACTCCTTTTAAGTTTACAAAATAGCCCCTATGTGAGATCTCCATCAATGGTGGTTAATGGCTGAATTTTGAATGAATGGCATGGATTTGTTTTGTTCATTGGCGCCTTTGATGTTTGAGGGAGATGTGTAAACGAATTGGCTGCATGCAAGCCTTCTTTAATGCTCTTGGAGATTGAATGTGCATGCCTCTTCCATTGGTGGAGTGAAGAGGTGTCTTGAAGCTTATTGGTGGAATGTGGAGGTGGTTTTTGACTTGTTTGAATTTGAATTTGGTTCCTTGTTGACTCTTGACCTGATTTGGGTGCCCATGACATGTAAGCATGATGAGGTGGTGCCCATGTGTCATGAAGGTGGTTGAGTGCCTTGGGACGTGGCGCCAATAAGTGTGCAAACCTTGATGGATGGTGGATGTTGTCTTTTCTTTGAGGAGCTTTGATGGAGGGCTGATCTTGAGGGTTTTGTTGGTGTATACGCCCTGCAGACCAATGTATGGACATGGTCAGACATTGTTTGAATATACTTTGATAGAATTATTATTCTTTATAGAGGCATGACCGTTATTATGCAGACTTCTCTACCCGTGTTGATGTATTGAGTTGCATAAATAATGTCCCATGAGTTTGGTTGGATCCATTCTCATAAGCTATCCCCAGTCAAGGTACCTTAGCAGATATGGGACAACTTTGGTACATGTGAGACTGGTGTATGGGCTGGATAGGTGCGCGGCATAGTAACGTAGACATACAGGTGTATTGGATGCACTGGAGTGATCCACCGTGAGGATTGACTTGTTTAGTCAATAAGTCAATCTCACATGCAAGAGGTTTGCATTGATCCTTAGACTTGAGGTATTCATGTCTATATGAGATGATGGATATGTTTTGATACAGTCTTACATCTCTCCATAAAAGGGTGATCAAAACTATTGTCATTGGACATATCATAAGTCATGTACAGACATGGATGACCAATAGTAGGATTTGCCCCTTCCCTGATGGGAAGCATGATATCCACCTTGGGGCGCCCACCTCATTGGTGCATGACAGGAATGTGTGGCCACACTGATTGAGTCATGACCAATGCATTGAATTGATAAACTTGAGACTAATCCAATGACAGGATATCAGTTTAGGCACAGGGATATATAATGCATGAGAATCCTCATTCCTTGTTAGGGAGTTGTTGCCATATGACTTAAGTCCAATGACATGGGTAGTAGTGATGTGTTGCATGATACCTCTCACTGCTTATGATGTTCTAAACGTCATGGCCATTGTCATTAGGATCCTACGGGGTCACACGCAATAGACTCTTGACGTTGCATTAATCAGAAGCCTAAGGATCAAGTTATTGGATAACTTGGATCCATTTGGAAGATTTCATCAGCGCCAATGAGCTTGATGAGTTGGAAGAAAGTTATTGGAGCCAAACTTCATTTTTGGCAGGTTGACCCGAAATTGACCTAGAATGGTCACATTTGGATTAGGGTTGTATTGGATTGGATCCAATGGCTTAATCAACTCATGCCATGAAGTTTGGGCTAGCTCATTACCCAATGAGGCCCAATAACTAGTTGTCATGAAGAGGTATAAGCACATAAGGGTATAATGGGGAAGAGTTTCACCCTATTGGCGCCAAGGACATAATGGGGTGAACTAGGCGCATGTTGCTTCATAAGGAAGCATTAGGCGCCTTCCCCTTTGCTCCTTGGATGGAAACCTTGCCTCTATGGCAAGGGTTGGGGCTGATATGGTTTGAGGACTCATATGGAAAGACCTTAGGTGCATATGGTGTGAGGGAAGAAGTTTATGGTAAAGTCTTGGAGACTTTCCTTACCTCATAAACCCTACATGAACCCAAACCCTTACCCTAGTTGTATACCTCCCTCATGACTTGCGCCCACCCCTTGCCTAACTGCCTCTTGCCTCTATATAATAGAGGCAAGCGCCAAGGCTCTTGAGACAACAACATATTTGGCGTGAACAAGAGCAAGAGGGCGAGAGCAATTTGGAGAAAGGTGGCGCATCCTCTCTTCCTCCTTGAAGCCGCAAGTCTCCTTCTCTTCTTCTCTTCTTGGCGCATGTGAGGGAAGACTTTGGTGTCTTCATCTTCTTCCTTCTCCTTTGGCGCAAGAGAAGCAAAGAGATTGGTGGCTTCTTCTTCCTAGCCGCAAGTGATCTTCTTCATCCCTACTTGGCACAAGAGGAGGTAACACTTGGCGGCATCATCTTCTTCCTCATCTCTTCTTGGCGCTTCTACCTTGGAGGTGGCGCAAGACTTGAAGAGGGTGACAAAGGCTTGATTCTCTTCCCGAGGCTAGCACCAAGTGTGGAAGGGAGCAATGTTGAGACGGTCGACGCGTGGATACTTGTAGAGGGCGAACACTTGGGCGCCTTCAACATGGCTTCAATATCTCGACAAGCAAAAGAGGTACATCTCTAACACATCTTTGTGTTTTCTCTCTCGCATGGATCCTTGGGACCGGAATATGTTTTAGGTGTAATGATTTTTCCGCTGTGTCCTGGGACTGTAAATTTTTAAATTACACCTAGTATTCCCTAACAGTGGTATCAGAGCTACTTGCGAGATACACAAGGTGTACTTTTGCTTGTGTGAAAAATTTTTGAAAAATTTTTCTTCTATCCATGCGCGTTTCACCTAGAAAGTGTTTTTTTCATCCAATCTTCTCTTCTCAATTTTGTGGCTGAAATTTGATTGTGTTCATGATTGATTTAAGACCAAAGGCGCATGTGGTTTTGTCAAGTAGGACGGGCATTGTGTCTTCGGACTGGCCGGGTCTCTTGATCTGACAAAAACTGCTAGCCGATAGGGTCTATGAAATCATCATGGATCTTGATCTAAATTTTAGCATAAATTTGGTTAAGAGAGTGCTTTGGATGATGATGGCACATAAAGGGCTAAAAATTGATTTTTCCCGGCTTTTCAAATTTTACATGAGCCGCTTGATTGGGTTGATATGGTCATAGCAAGTGCCCTCCTGTGTTGTGATGTGGAAGCATGTTTCCACTTGTGATGAATGCTTATAAAATCTCCTTCCACCTGCATGTGGTTCTCTCCTTATCTTGATGTAAAATTTTTCATCTTATTCTAGATTAGATGTAGAATTATAAGATAGGTTAAGGCTTCATCAAGACAACAAGGTGTCTTCTTCAACTGAAGTCAGAGGTGGCGCCAGCTTTGGAAGCTTGGTGGTGGACTTGCGGTTAAAGGAAGGACTCTTGCTTTCGGCTTTTGGCATGGGCTGATCTGCTTAAGGGACTCGCAACCCTTGGATGCATGATAACATATCACATGGCTCGTGATAAGTTATGTGTATGAAAAGGGCTATTACCATATCAACCATATTAGCATGCCTGTGATGGTTTATTATTCTGTCCATAGCATGCCTGTGATGTTTTTCCTTTACTGCCATAACCATAGGAAAATTGCATACTAGAAAAGAATAAAATAAACATGCAAAACTCTCAATGCAATATCAAGTCGATAGCCTTCTAATGCGTAGCCCTCATCAAACTATCGATCGGTGGTGTTGTGAACTGTTTCCCACCCTCGTGGGACACACCCACTTTATCTTTAGGAGGTGTGTGGTGGCAATGGTTTCCCTAGTCCGTTTTAACCTGGCGTTGTAACGCCCTCGATTTTCTGAATTACGATTTAAGGTTAGAAATTCTGTTTCTGTATTTTTATCTGTTAAAATTTTGGGATTTTTGCCTAATTGTAGGACTTTTTC
>JANTFE010004600.1:10477-30469 GCA_027562315.1 Costus pulverulentus | reverse complement strand
TCACTGAGCTTTTTAGCTCACCCCCGTTGTTTAAATATTTTCAGGTAAGACATTGGGACATCGCTACAGCTAATTGACGAATTTACTATGATGCTAATGTTTTATTTAGCTTCTAAGAGTTGTCTTCTAAAAATCTATTAGGCCTGCGTGTCTAACTTAATTATATGATACGTTTTATCTCCTGAGGGCTTATGCCTGTTTTCAGGATATTATATTACAGTTGTCTCGTTTTAATTGTTAGATACGAGTTTTGGATTCATGAGATTTGAAATTATTCTTATTATGAAATGTCCGATTTGAGAGTTATCGTATCGTTCTTATTCCGCAATATATCTGAAATTGTATTTTCCACATATGTGTAGTGTGGACATCTGTTTTATTCCAGGATATGCGTGTCTGTGCAGCAGTAAGTTAGTATACTTGCTGTCGGATTTTCTGGATTTCCGGATTTCTATTTCCTAGTAAATCGATCCTACTCAGTTCTGTGCGGTTTTCAGTTCCGTAGTAATGTCCTTCGATGCCGCTTTCTTCCTGTGTTTTTAATGGAAGAGTAAAAATTTTTAAAACCCCGTATTTTTACTTGTATGCGTGTGGGGTGTGTTCTGAGGGATGTTACAGGCGTGCCTTCGTAAGGAAACTCGTTGACCCTAGGCATAACGGTTAGGATCAGACTTGACTAGTTTTTCATATGTCACTGACATGATAAATCACTAGAGGTAGCTGTTGAGAGGATAGGGTTCTATGTTGTATCCAGCCCTCGCTGGACACAGGGCACCTAGTCTGTCTCAACTAAGAGGAGTTGTGCATGGCACAATTGGCTGACATACCTACCTAAAGAAGCATGAGATCACTATGTGCATCCCTACTCACCCTCGTGAGTCATGGAGACCTCATGTGAAATTAGGATCCTACTGACTTCTTTCCATGTTGAGTTTGAGAGTTCTCAACTTGTTTTGGAAATAGTGGGAGCATAGCATTCAATTAAAGTCCTGGTTAAATGCTTTATCATAGTACTTATTTTACTTATTTGCTCTTGTAGTTGATGGCATCTCCTAATCTAAGATTGAAACTCTATAAAAACAAATTGGATGGGACAAATTGGACAAAGTGGTTCAAGATTTTGTCCAAGATAATGGAACAAGAGAATAAGGTGCATCTTCTTGAAAGACCTCCATCCCAGCCTAGTATGTACTTCTGTACAGGGTGGGAGTGGAATGTCTATCTCGAACATTGTGAAGATAACAAATGGTACACTGCTCTTGTCTTAGAGTGCCTGACCCCTGAGGTCAAGGTTGAGTGTAATGAGATGGGGATTTATGATCTTATCATACATCTCAAAGGTCTCTTCACACCATGCTCTATAGACAGTGATCAGGAGAGTTCTATTGGATCTTCAGAGTGCATGCCTGAATCTGAAAATGACCATGGTTCTGTATCTTCGAAGCTAATACTTCAGAAGACTGGGAATGCATGGGAATTTCAGAATAGATTAAGGCCCAAGAAGAGCATGGCAAAGGCGAAGGGATGTAATCCATCCGCTTCAGGTATTGTGTTACCAAAGTCTTTATGTCTACTTCTTATTCATGGGTACTGGGTACCGCATGTGGAGCTTACATATGTTTTTCATATGCAGGGGCTCAAAAGAAATAGGACGATGAGGCTTGGTGGGATCGACTCTTGGGTCAAGCACGGAGCATTGGATGCTGCTGTTGATGTCATCTCACTGCCTTTAAGACTTTATCTAGAACTTTGCTATTATGTATCAGCTTATGTATTAGAACATCATATCCATTCCTTTGGAAAGGATTTCAGTTTGAAACAATAAATGTTATTTTTCTTTAAACCTGAGATGTTCTATTGAAATGATACATTTGATAATAGTTTGTGGTTATATATGTAACACAAGATCAGATCCAATGATTCAAACAACACTCTCTTATAGCATTATCTCTTGAGCCATAGAACAATGGTCACATCCAAAGGTCCATGGACTATTGGGATCATTATCCTTTCAGGATTATGATACATGTGAGCCTTGTTCAAAGGAACAAAGTGATAGATGCTACCTTCACCAAAAGGGTTGAAGGGTAAGTGGCTTGTTGGATCTATTACACAATAATGTGTGTGGACCCATGAATACAAGCACCAAGAGGAGTCGTATACTTCATTAGGTGGGGGTATGCCTTATCCAACCTTGGAGAAATCCAAGAAGTTCACAAGTGGAGTATTGAATCAAATTGGAGGATCTATTAAAGCACTTTGATTGGATCAAGGTGATTAGTGGAGAATTTGATGGCTGTCCTAAGGAGTGTGGGGGACATCTCACGGCTTACTTGGAACACCACTGTATGGTGAATTTTCAAAGAAAGAAAGAGGAACACATTGGATGTGGTTTCATCTATGAATAGTCATGCAAATTTTACTACACTTTGACGCCATGCAAATAGATGTACTGTCACCCCATTAGAAAGTGTGTCTAAAATAGCTTTTGAGCTATGAAATGCAAATATCCCATTTCATCAATGGGTTTGGGAATGTAATATACAATGATTCAAAAGTATGAATTTGTGGGGCACTATAGAGTGCTATTTCTATCCCAATGAGAACAAAATATTTGTTGCTCAAACTACTGTCTCTATTGAGAAAATATTTCTTTTGAAAGAAGCTAGTGGGAGTAGATTTGATTGGGACAAGGTCCAAAATCAACCACAATACAATTAGACACAAATGGAGAGTAGAATCTCACATACAGGTTCAAAGTAACCTGCAGTTCAAGTAACACAGGAACCACATAAGTCTGGATGGATTCGAAATGCTGGGCATGACGAATTTTTCATCTAGGATGAACCTAAGACTTATGATGAAATGAAAGTGGTCGGTGGACTAGATTCCAAGAAATGGCTAAGCGCCATGAGAACCGTAATGGACTCCATGTCTGCTGATCAAGTCTGGGACTTGGATGAGCCGCCAAAGAGGTAACACCCATAGGCTATAAATGGATCTTCGAGGAAGATAGACATGGAAAGTAACACTATTACTTATAATGCCAGGCTGGTAGACAAAAATTTCCAACAAGTCTACTGGGTAGACAGTGATGAAATTTTCACCAGAAGCTATGTTTGAATCCATTAGGTATCTTCTTGTTGCATTTTCTGTTATGGCATGTTGAAAATTGCTTTTCCTAATGGACGTCTGCAAGAGTATGTCCATATGAAAATAGCTGAAAGGTTTTTATATAGAGGCCGTAAAGATATGCATGGTCTTATGCAAGCATGTTGAAAAGAGCCTGTGTTTACAAGAAGATCAGTGGGAGCATTATAGTTTTTCTTATTCTATATGATTGATGATATTCTCCTCATGAGAAATGACATCCCAGCTCTTCACACGGTGAAGACAAGGCTTGGGGAGTATTTCGAGAAAAATGATCTAGGGAATGCAGCATATATCCTAGGCAAGTGGATCTATAGAAAGGGATGCTAAAGAAAGTCATTGCTCTTTAGTCAATCGATGTTCGTCCAAGAGTTTCTGGAGAGGTTTATATTGGATGATTCCAAAAGTTAACCTTCCAGAAATATATGGTTTGACTCTCTCAAGAATACTATGTCATTTAACATAGCTAGAGAGCAGTAACATGAATCTGTGATCCTAGTACATTGGGTATAGGATAGATCAGACCATTTGTGGCAGATGCTTAGAGCATAGCCCGTAAGTTTCAATCAGATCCTAGTGTTTGACACTAGATAGCTGTTAAAGCAATCCTTAATACTTGGGAAGTACAAAGGATTGAGCTGTAGTCTGTGACAGACAGGAAGAACTTTGTGTACAGGGGTACACTGACATTTCGTTCTAGTCTAATGACTATTGATCACAGCCAGGACTTGTGTTTTGCGTTGTTGTGGTGTTGAATGCTATAAAAGCTTCATGCAAACCACAATGGAAAAATTCTACAGTTAAGGCTGAGTACATTGCAGCTTCTTGTGGCAGCCAAGGAAGCAGCTTCATTTACATGAACTTGATTTAGTCCCTGGTGCTTGAAGGTCTAGTATAATTCTTACTGGGACTATAGCACAAGCAATGGAACTTAATACTCAAGTATGTATTGCAGCATATCATCTGATCTTGGAGATCATGGATAAGGATGATGATTAAATTTGTAAAAATAAACACAGATAGCAATCTACCTTGGAGGTGGTAGCATTATAGTAAGGATGATCTTCTTCATCCCTACTTGGCTCAAGAGGAGGTAGCACTTGGTGGCATCATCTTCTTCCTCATCTCTTCTTGGCGCTTCTACCTTGGAGGTGGCGCAAGACTTGAAGAGGGTGACAAAGGCTTGATTCTCTTCCCGAGGCTAGCACCAAGCGTGGAAGGGAACAACGTTGAGACAGTCGACGCGTGGATACTTGTAGAGGGCAAAACTTGGGCGCCTTCAACATAGCTTCAACATCTCGACAAGCAAAAGAGGTACATCTCTAACACATCCTTGTGTTTTCTCTCTCGCATGGATCTTTGGGACCGGAATATGTTTCGGGTGTAATGATTCTTCCGCTGCGTCCTGAGACTACAAATTTTTAAATTACACCCGGTATTACCTAACAGGTTTTCCTTGATGCATGGTAGATCTTGGATCACCCTTGATGAGTTGAGATGGAGGGCTGATATTAATCGCTTTGAGAAGGAGGAGGCGGCTTGTAGTGAATTACAGGTGCAATAGACCCTAGGCTACAAACAACCTACTACATAATCTAGGAAAATAAAAACACTTAAAAGAAAATAAATCCTAGTCTACCCCTACTCTAAAACATGAACATGAAAGTAAAAACAAACATAAGTAAAGCCCGAAGATGCTCCTGCATCAGCTTCCTCGAGGGCAAAAGAATTCTTCTCCGACGAATTAAAAGTGAGGTCCCAAATTGTAGCTTCTGGTGGCCAACCCAAGATACAAAGATCATCTCGGTCAGGGTAACCTAGGTGATCTTTGTCATGAGATTCCATTTTTGGGGGCCACCCCATTGTGTGAAAATTGTCTTCAGCTTTCTTGATGTCATCATTCCTGCCAATAAGCGAGAGATTTTTGAAAGTCGTTGTTTTCTTATGTGCAGCAATAATATATGATTTGAATTTATGATATTTGAATATAACAGCTTTGAATGAGAGACATGGCAGGTATGAGCATGGAATCACAGGCATTAAGCTTGATGCTATTTCTAAAGCATGATTAGGAAGAATTAAACCAATATCAGATTCATGAACCATTTTACCATGTAGCTTTTCATTTAGAGCAATAGATGATTTCATGTTTAGCATATGCATAGTCATGGTAAAGTCAATACAAATTTCAATTTGGAAAGCATTATAGCAAAAGATCTTGAATAGCATGGGGCAGTCCTTATGTTGTGAGAATGTGTCCATTAAAGAAGGATTTATGTTTGTTCTCATGGGTGGTTTAGAACAAAGTTCAGTGTGGGGTTCCCTTTGTGTAGTTGGAAGCATTACCAAGTCAAGAGTGGGAATGGGTTGGGTTGATTCTACGGGTGATGGTTCCAAGGTTACATCTCTAGGGGATTCGGTGCTAGGTGACTCAAGAGGTGATTCTATGGCTTCCTGATTCTCAATTAAGTCAAACTTAGGAGAGGGCTGAGGTGTGTCTAAGGGTAGTGTCCTTGGATGCTTAGGTCTAGGTCCTAAGAGTGATGGCAATAAAGATGATCCTAGCAAGTACCGATGACAAACAATGGGTTTAGGAGGGATAAAAGTATGGCTCAACTCACTAAATGTGTTCAAGTGGGGAGTTTTGATTTGGTCAATTACAAGAACCTCCACTATAGACTCTCTTCTAGGCTCAGAAATAGTGGTAAGAGTTTGAGAAATTTTTGGAAAATGGGTTCGCTTAATGTCCTCATGGTCTGGTTTAATTTCATCCTCAAGATTGGGGTTGGGCTGGGGTAACTCTAAGAGTGGTGTTTGATCACTTCCAAGTTCAGATTCGAGTTCAGATTCAAATTCAGATTCAGATTTAGAGTTTGGCAGCATAGTTAGATCAGCTTGCTCTAGGTCATCATCACTAGTATAATTAGGGGCATAGATGTCCTCTTCTATTTCATTTTCAATGTCATGTGCTATTAAACCTAAGGTTTGTTCCGGGGAATGAGTGTTTTCCTTTGGCATGTCATCTTTAGTGATTGGATCTTTGTTGAGTGCTTTTGGATTCTTGGAGATAAAGGAGTTATAAGTATCTTTTAATGCAAGCCAAGTAGATAGACTCTTCCTAGCCATCTCAATATCATATTCAATTCTATGTGCTTGGTGGTAGACATCATTTATGTTTCTAATTGAGTGGTAGGACAAGGATTCCCTGATCTCTTTTTTTAATCCTCTTATAAATAGATTTGTATTCTTGCATGTTTCTTAAAAGATTTTGAAATTTAAGTGCAACTCATCAAACCTTTCCATATATCTTTTCACTGAATCATTCCCTTGGGTCCAGTCACTTGTATTATAATTTGATGACCTCTTATAAGTATGTGTCCTTGGACAATAGGAGATGTACTTTTCTTCAAGCCTCTGTTTCATGCTTTTCCAACTAGTTATAGGTCCTAATCCTCTCATTTCCCTTTGTTTCTCAAGTCCATTCCAATATAGCTGGGCTGGTCCTCTAAGAAGGAACCGGGCACACTTGACTTCATTTTTAATGGGTATATCATGGTATTCAAAGTATTCTTCCATTATAGTTTGCCAATCTAGATATCCTTGAGTATGGGTATTTCCATCAAAGAAGGGATGGTTTATCAAGTCATGTTCAAATTGGCTATATGGGGTAGGGTATTGTTGTTTTTTATACTTGTCTTCTATTCTATCAAATCTTTCTAATATTCCATTTGTCATTTTGAAGAGTCCAGATTTTGTAGCTTGTTTCCCTTTAGAATTTTGATAACTAGAATCACTCATATGTTGGTTTGGGTCTCTTGGTTCATAGGTTGCCCTAGGGGTGTAATCATGAGTGTAAGCATGGTTTGATCCATATGATTGTGTATAAGCTTGATCATGATATTTATTTGTTCCTCTTGGCATGTTGCTATTTTGATTTGAGGGTGAACAAGATTATAGCATAGAACTAAGCATGCAATTTTCAGCCTAAGCAAGCGATAGTGCACAACAATTTCAACAACACTCATATAAGTTGCACAATCAAGTTTTGCAATTTTCTTAGCACCAATGAAAATCTAAGAAATTATCAAGCTCTTAAGTTGAATGTTATAAATGTTAACTCAGAAGTTCAGCAAGAGCAAAATCCACAGCAAGTTGTTGAAAACATATGTCAAGAGCTTAGCATCACAAGCAATTTTGAGTAAAAACCCTAGTTTGATGTTTGACTTGTAGCAATGGTATAGGGTTTACAAGCATGAGACTTTTAGCATTTAAAACACAACAAGATGGTTTATTAGAAAGTGCAGAATTCGAGCAAGGTTATGAGCAAAAATTATTTCAGATCTGAATTCATCAAGCCTCAAAACAATCAACACAAGTGTTCATCCAAGAGTGTGCTTTCAAGTGGGGAAGGTTACCTATTTGCTTAGATAATCCCCAAGCACCCTTTAACTTTGACTTAAGCTTTCCCTATCAGATTAGGGTGTCCCAAGTCTCAGCTATTCAGAATACAAACCATAGAAATCCAATTCGAAACTCAGCTATCAAAGGTAAGCAACACAAATCTACAAGACTCCAAGGTTGTGAGTGTGGAAGCCACCTATTGCATTAGATGTTTCCAACTCACACCAATTACCAAAATCAGAGAGTTATAAGTGGATATTACTTTAAGATCAGATTCACCAAAATCCCAGGACAATCAAACAAGTTTTGGCTAAGAAATATAGAGCAAGCGCAAACCCTAAATGACAACTAGACTCAAGTCTAGGTCCATGTAATTTTCTAGGCTTGGGTAATGGAGGCTATCTATTGTTTTGATAGCACCTCAACACCTTTAGTTTTCAACTTGAGCTCACCTATCAGATTAAGGAGCCTGAAGTCTCAGCTAGGAGGTGTAAGCCAAGTGCACATTCAAGGGAATCCAATTGAAAGTTCAGTCAACAAAACAAATAAAACACATCACAAGATTTTAAGGTTTTGGGGGTGGAGATCACCTATTTGTTTAGGTGCTTCCAACCCAAACTGAGATATCACTCAAGCCAACAGCATATTACTTTCACAAGACCAGAGTTTAGCAATGATCTAACTAGAAAACTCAACACAAGATTCAGCCAAAGAGATCCAAAGTAAGAAAGAACACAATTCTCGCCCCCAAATTGCAAGACTTGATTAGGGGGCTATCTATTGTTTAGATAGCACCAAACCACATGCAAACACCAAAAATCCGACACATAAAACCACTCACAACAAGAGATTAAACCACCTATTGGCTAGGTAATCTTTTTCTCAAGTCATGAACAATAAAATCCAAAAACCCACAGCATGCTTGAAGAATATTTTCATCAGAATACCTTCCATAACCGAGAACACAAAATTCAGAAAATAGATGCATGGCCGAAAGTCACAAATAACACAATAAGTATGTAAACCCTAATAAGCACATGAACACCTAGAGTTTGCTCTAATACCACTGAATTAGGGGATGATTATATGGTTAAAAACTTAAGATCGTATCTAGGTGTGGAGCTCAAAACATCAGAGAACTAGGGCATGCGATTCTAGTAAGATAAATAAACAAGTAAAGAAGAAGAAGAGAAAAGGAAAGAAATCACCTTGTGGCCCCTTTTAGGGAAAGGGGCCTTAACCCCTTTCTTTGTCCTCACTCCCAAATCTTGTCGATGAGGCTTAGAATAGGGTTATTAAACGTCCTACATTCAAATCAAATGAACAAGGAGAGGACGAAATACAAGTGTCCCCAAACTCCCCTTAAACTATGACAAAGATGATCCTTAGGGGGGTCTTGTTCAAGTCTTCATCTTCTCCACTTTGGCTTGGCGTTGAAGATGATGAAAGCTCAACATGATGATGGCGTCAATACACAAAGGTCTTCAAGGAGAAAAAAAAAGAGCTTTGGTGGAGAAGAAGAAGAGAAGAAGAAGAAGCTCTCGGTTGCAAGAAGAAGAGAAGGGGGGAAGAGGGGTATGCTTTTGGAGTCCACCAAACTAAACAATGCTCACGCATCAACACTTGGTTTTTTTTCTCAAAACATGTTAACTAAATGCAAAGTGAAATAATACAAACCCTTAAATCCTCCCCTTCTCTCAACGTTAACTCCTTTTTAAGTTTACAAAATAGCCCCTATGTGAGATCTCCATCAATGGTGGTTAATGGCTGAATTTTGAATGAATGGCATGGATTTGTTTTGTTCATTGGTGCCTTTGATGTTTGAGGGAGATGTGTAAACGAATTGGCTGCATGCAAGGGTGCATGCAAGCCTTCTTTAATGCTCTTGGAGATTGAATGCGCATGCCTTTTCCATTGGTGGAGTGAAGAGGTGTCTTGAAGCTTATTGGTGGAATGTGGAGGTGGTTTTTGACTTGTTTGAATTTGAAGTTGGTTCCTTGTTGACTCTTGACCTGATTTGGGCGCCCATGACATGTAAGCATGATGAGGTGGCACCAATGTGTCATGAAGGTGGTTGAGTGCCTTGGGAGGTGGCGTTAATAAGTGTGCAAACCTGGATGGATGGTGGATGTTGTCTTTTCTTTGAGGAGATTTGATGAAGGGCTGATCTTGAGGGTTTTCCTTGATGCATGGTAGATCTTGGATCACCCTTGATGAGTTGAGATGGAGGGCTGATATTAATTGCTTTGAGAAGGAGGAGGTGGCTTGTAGTGAATTACTGGTGCAATAGACCATAGGCTACAAACAACCTACTACATAATCTAGGAAAATAAAAACACTTAAAAGAAAATAAATCCTAGTCTACCCCTACTCTAAAACATGAACATGAAAGTAAAAACAAACATAAGTAAAGCCCGAAGATGCTCCTGCATCACTACACCAAAAATTTTCAGGAGAGCTTCGCCCGAGAGGCATAGAGGTCACCTTTGGCAGCGAATTTTTCAGGAGAGCTTCGCCCAAAGGAGGAGACGATACACCAAAAATTTCAAATCGAAAGGAGTTCAAATGAGGGAGAAATTAGAGTCAAAAAATTCAGCCGGAGGAAGAAGATCGTTGATCACTGTAGTAGTGCATTGTAGCAAAACACTGTAGCAGCCGGATTTTTTCAAAATCACAGGGCTGTGATTTTTTTCACACCCATGTGATTACACTAAACCCTTGTTTTCTCTTTTTCTGAATTCTGAATATTTTATGAATATTTATCGTATTCCTATGACTTTGGTAGCGTAATTCTTTTCTTTGGGACTTAGGGAGTAGTTTCTTTTTAAATTTTGTAATGACTGGATATTTTTCAATCTATTAGTTTATTCTTTGAATGATAATTTTACCTTTGTGATTTATTTGCTTTGAAATTATTATTTGTATGTTTTATGGTTTGTAATATGGACCGAGAGGTGATTTACAAACCCGGAACCCTTAGATTAGATCTAGAAACCTAGGCTATGAGAGTAGCTAAGTCCTAGAACCCTAATTTATGATACTTATTTTATATGTGAATATTGATTCCATTGTTTCAGACATGATAATATGGACCGAGAGGTGATTTTGATTGTTAGATTCTCTTAGGTAAAACCTGTAGAATTAAGATACGAGAGTATTTAATTTTACTTGAGAAGTAGACTTTGAGAGTTAAACCACGAGAGTGATTTTAATTTTCTTTGTCTGGTTTGCTTTTATTTAACACTGAGCAGCAAGTCACAAGAGTGAAGACTGTTCGGTGTAAATTGGACTCGAGAGGAGACAATTTCTTTATTTAAGTAAGCTTTTCTTTATCATGATTTGAATAACTAATAAAATTTTTATTATGTCTAGTCATGAGAATTAAAAAGTGATGAAACCTTAGTCCTAGTTTTCTCTCTCCGATCTTCTACGTCAGTTTTCACTTTTTTGTTCTTCTATACCCATCATATATCGATCGCTTGGCTAGTAAGAACTCGACTATTTGGTACTTAACACGTAGGTCTCTGTGGGTTCGATATCTTTTTATTACTTCGACGTATCCGTGCACTTGCGAACACATCATATTATCACACTCATCATATGTTGATAAGCCATTAGTAGATCATACAAAAGTTAAGGATTACAAGCGAAGAATCCTTTTTAGAAAGTTAACTAACTCTGATCAAATCTAACATAACATTTTAAGAATGAGTAAAAATGCCTTTTCTAATTTGTGTGAAATACTACGTGACTCAAATCTAGTCAAAGATACCAACTACTCTAGCATTGAAGAGAAAATTGCAAAGTTCTTATATTTGATTTCACATAATGTGAAGAATAGAGCGCTTTGCTTTTTCTTTCATTGTTCCCCTAGGAGTATTAGTGGTCATTTTCACAAGGTGTTGAGAGCTGTTATTAGTCTACATGAGCACTTTATCAAACAACCGGATGGTTCAATGGATGCGTCAGAGATATCCAATACAATCAGATTTTACCCTTATTTCAAGGTATGTTATTTAAAAAACATATTAGAACAAAAGATCTACTTTCAAAAGTTAAATCAACTATATAATATTGCAGGATTGTTTAGGAGCTATAAACGGGACACATGTTTGTGTAAAAGTCCCTTCTAAGGATGCATCTAGATTTAGGGGAAGGAAGGATTGACCAACAACAAATGTGTTGGCAGCATGTTCATTCGACATGAAGTTTACTTATGTCCTTCCTGGTTGGGAAGGAACAGCATCTGATTCACGGGTAAATGATGCCCTCAATAGATCTGATAGCTTAATTATTCCAGAAGGTAAATATTTATCTTTATTTATTATAAACTATGTTTATGGGTATTTGGATTTGTTATTAAAAGTGTTATACCATTCTCGTAGGGAAATTCTATTTAGGTGATGCTAGATTCGGGATTAAAAGTTATCTTATCACATCTTATAGAGGAGTCCGGTATCACCTGAAAGAATATTCAAAATGTGCTCCAGATAATGTGAAGGAGCTTTTCAACCATTGACATGCATATACTCAGAATGTTATTAAGAGAACTTTTAGTGTGTTGAAAAAAAAAATCCTATTATAGCTAGTGGAACTAAACCATGTTATTCTCTTAGGACTCATATTCAAATAATCCTAGCCTGTTGTGTTTTACACAACTACTTGATGGGTATTGATCCCAATGAAAGCATAATTGCTGAAGTTGACGAGGAGTTAGCATATACAATGAGTCAAGATGTAGAAGTTGTGGAAAGAGTAGATGAAGATGTGAGAAAAGGGATTGCAATAAAAGATGAAATGACAAATGCAATGTGGAATGACTATGTGTTGTGAATGCGAGAGCCGATTTTGTTGTTGTGCTTTTTGATTACTAGAGCAATGATGTACTAAACTGAAAACTTATGTGGTTATGCTATCCTACATTTCTTTTTTTTAATCAATAGTTTTCATTTTGGTATATTCTCATGTTTTATTTCTATATTTGAATAATGATGGATTGTCATAGCTTAATATTCTATTTGCATTGCATTATAAGATGAGTAAAAATGTTAGGTGCAGTAAGACCTCAAAGAGAGAAAAATATCAAATGGACCGACGAAATGGATAGCTTATTCATTGATGCTATGTTGGAGCAGCAAACTAGAGGCTTCAGAGTAGATGGTACATTCACCTTAGCGGCTTATAACAATATGTTAGTTATATCTGGTCCAGCATTTGGTTTTAGTGTAACAAAAATCACTTGAAAAATTGCATGAAAACCTTGAAAAGCAATTTTAATACTTGTCATGAGATGTTCAAGAATAAAAGTGGTATATCATGGAATAGTGATACAAAAATGTTTGAGCCCAAGGACCAAGTATGGGATGACTTCATTGAGGTATATTTAATACTTCAACATTTGTATTTATTTATATATGTTGTTGTATTTAGTGTGTTATATATTCACAACTTTTCTATTTTGTTGTCTTACAGGCTAATTCTACTATGAGAAAGTGGAGGAGTACTCCTGTTACTAATTATGAGAAGTTACAAGAGCTTTTTTTCTAAGGATCGAGCCATCGGCAGCATGTCTAGTAGCACTTGTAATGGATTCATGAACATTTGGAGGAAAGAAGCTAAGGACCAAGATAATATTGAACCTATAGCCTAGCAGGATACATCAAATGAAGATATTGATGAAAGTTATCGAGTAAAACAACCGAGCCCTCATCCTGATAGAGTAACCTTTGATGAGGGAACAAGCATCAAGAGTGATAGTAAGAGAAAGCAACCAAAGTTTGAAGAAATTGTGATGTCAATGTAAGTGAATAGTATTAATAAGTTGCATGACATAATCAATTGTATGAAACATTCAAACCAATCTATGGATTCATACTTAAGGGGTGATACTGAAATGAATGGCAATGTAAACGTGAATTTATTGGAGGAGCTAAAGAAATGTGGAGTGCCACGTCATAGATTGGCTAATGCTTATGTGGCTCTATTTTACTCAGCTCCAAAAGAATTAAGATGGGAAGTCCTTAATGCAATGATAGATGCCCCTCTTCTTGATTGGTTCATGGGTTTTGATGTTGCATGTCTTGTTGTTATGGTTGATGTAACCACTTTATTTTGGATACTTCTATTTGATGTGTTTGGATGTTAATTATGGATCTTTATTGACATTTGGATATTTGTATTTCTAGCTTATGAAGTGAAAACTAATTTGCTGATGGAATGATGTGTTGTGAAATGAATTTTGGATATTTATAAGTTCATATGTTAAATTTATATTAATGTGGAATGATGTGTTGTGAAATGAATTTTGTATTTTTATAAGTTCATATGTTGAATTCATATTCTGATGGAATGATGTGGACAAACTCAGATCTGTTTACAATGCATGTTTCCAGATCTATTTACATTGTCTCCAATTGAATAAAATGTCATTAGCTTTTTCAAAGTACTCAGATTTGTTTATAATGCATGGTTGCTTCTCATTTGAATTCTTGCAAATTCCTTTCTCTTCCAACAAAAGCTTTCCATCGTTCCTTCTGCAAAACCTTCAACAAGAGGTGAAAAGTGATGCTTGCTGCAAAACTTCCTATTTTGTTTACGAACCTGCATAGGAATGAGTATTAGTTCTATAGGGCAAGTATAACAAAGAAGCAAGATATAGATGTAATTATGTTTAATAGTTAATTGTTATTTAATTATATTTAAAGAACTTGGTTAATTGCTATTTAATTATCTTTAATATTAGTTAATTTTAATAATACTTAATAATTAATTTTGTTAGTATGTAATAATGATTTTTTAAATATGGTTATAATATTATAAAAGAATGGTAAATATATCAAATTTATTTTTTTCTTTAAATTTTTCATTCTTCCAAAGAAACATAATTAGAAAAAATTTTATCACATTTTTTTTACATCCTTGTATTCTTTTCATCTAACTATTCTTCCCTTTTTATTTTCCATCTTGCTAGTAAAGAAGGCCTAAGCCTCGCCATATTACGCATTGAGAGACAATGTAGCATAGTGGTGCAAGCATGTTCATGCATGATAGGTTCTCGTTCTAGATACTCACTTAGAATCTCATATGCCTTAGTAGATTCTGAACATCTGAATGCGCCATGGATCAATGATCGAAATGTGGTTTCATTAGGAGCTATGTTGTTCTTCTTCATCCTCTCCAGAACCTGTAGTTCCTCTGTAACTTTGCTCACATTGCAGAAGCCATCGTCAGCATTGTGTAGGTGAACACATTAGGAGGACAACCTGAACTCCCCATTTGCTTCAATCATAACGCTTCTTCAACTATACCATGCTTGCATCCTCCGTTATTCTTAATCGGCAACTAATAATCTCACTAAGAAGCTCGACAGACAAAACGACGGGACCCTTCCTAGAGAGGACATCAGTCAAAACCCTTCTTACCGATGGATCGCGTGTCAGGTCAAAACATTACCAAGGAAAAAGAAGAAGAAATCCCTTGAGGAGAATACGCTAGCCGAGTCACGCATTACCTCCAGCTCGTTCTCCTTCCACCCGAGGGGGAGAAATCCCTTGCGAAAGGTGGCAAGAGGGGGAGATAAAGAAGATAAGGAGCCAGCGTGAGAGCGATGGCGGAGGAGGCGGTGGTGGTGTTGGCAGAGCGCCATGGCTACCAGTTAGCTAGATGGGAGGACACTGGAGAGAGTCGGCGATGCGAATGGACAAAGGCAACGACGGAAGAAGAGATCGACGAGTGCCGGCGCCCTCGGGTCTTCTTGTACGCTTCCTCGACAAGGTCGCTGATAAGAAGGAGCATCTCACAGTCAATGACGATGACAAAGAATCGGGAGGTTGGCTCAAACCGGTAGCCCCGGTGCTTCAGGTGTCAGCGGCTGCTAGAGTTCTGGTGTTGGTGGAGCTGCTTCAGCTGATGACTGGAGTTGGGGCTACTTTAGGCGTCGGTGCCGGCTAAGAGGCAAAGAGGCATATGCTGATCTGATGCTACGCGGTGGCAACAGCAGGAGGCTACGACTGGCGGAGGGGACGACAAACATTAGCGGCGACAGGAGAAATCGGGAGAGCTTTGGCGATCGTATGCGTCGGGAGAAATCTATACGGTTCACAAACAGTAGCTTCAGCGATGGATTTGCTAAAGTTTAACAACTTAGGGTAAAAAAAAACTGGGAAGCTGATCACCAAATGCCAAAGCTTTTATTATTTTACTACCTGCAAACGTAAAAGCTACCCACTCCAAACACACCTTAAGTTGTTCTTGTCATCTCCTTTCAGCTCTCAAAAGCCGAATCATGCTTGAATTCATGTTTAGGTACATAACTAATTTGTTTTCCTTGGTGTATAAATGTTTATATGATTTGTCATAGTCATACGTTAACTTTGTTTTAGTTGCATTCAGTTGTGTAATCTAGTTTTGATTATGAGATAATTTGTATCAGTATGTTTAAATTTAAAATCATGTGTCGTTGTGTGTAAAGAAGTTAAGTTTGCCTGGTTGTGGTTTAGGTTGGAATTTCTGATTTTAGTTCAGCATAAAAAATTGTTTGCAAAAGTATCAGCTTACACCATCTGTAAATGTATTTTTGAACATCTACAAACTGTAGCATTGGTTTCCGTTTATATAACTTTTAGAAGGAAAAACATTGTTGCACTGCTGCGTTTTTCTGATGCTTAAATTACTGAACACTAGCACAATCACAATCCCCTACAACTCAACTCCATAAAACCAGAGGAAAAAAAACCCTGCACTTTCTGCTTCATTCATTGCGCTGTATTACTATAAATTCAGCATTTGGAATTTGAGTTTTTTTTTTTTCCCCTGCTACAGTAGTTGAAATCTTCATTCTTGATTTTAAACTACTATAAAATACCACACTACTTTGATTCTGAAGCTATCACCGTATCACTATATAGCTGTTCTGATTCAGCACCGACAAGAAACTAAACCTATAATTTTTGGATAGAATGCACTGAAATAATATTTCGTTTTCAATCTTAATTTCTGATATTTCAACATTGTAATTCGGTTTCTGATGTGATTTACACTTGATATTTGACTTCTGCATAGCACTGCTCGCATACCTACCTAATTCTCCCAAAACTATTATTGAATAACAAAGTTGTTAGGCTGATGGGGCATAGAATCAAATCCGACGGTCAAAAGGAAATCGACAAACAGGATAAAACTTTTCAGCGCCACCGGGCATTGAAAGCATGAAAAACGAGGAGATCTCTTCCCTTCAAATACATCTTGTAATCTGTGCATCAATATTTGGGATAGGTGCAAGTCTTAAAAAAATATCAAAATATATATGCACAAATCTCAAGCTGTATAAAGGAGAGAAATCTCCCTTTTTCACATTTTCAACGCCCCAGGCGCTTATAAGATTTATCCCGACAAACACTATCCCAAAACTATTATTGAATAACAAAGGTGTTTAGCTGACGACTTCAACTCCCACATTTCGCCTCCACCTCTGCTCTAACTAGAATCAACGTCCTCTCCATGAACTCAGTTCTCCCCACCCATGCACCTGCCTCCAACCCATCTTGCCACCATCAGCACCTGCCTCCAACCCATCTTGCCACCATCATCTCCCCATCATCTCCGTTCGGGCTGGCTTCCTGTGCTTCCCCTTCTTCCCTGTTTCACCTCCACCACCTCCATTCACCAGAATCACTTATGCACGCCTCGACTCCACCAGAACCAAGGTCCGCACCGCGTCCCGACCACAGCTCCATCGCCGTCGTCGCACTTGTTGGCTAGGATAAGCTTCTATAGATTATTCATGGTGGAAGAATATGGGAAGAAGAAAGCGGCGCAGCTGAAATTTTTTAGCCGAGTCTCATATTTGTCACAGTTTCATTTCTAGAATTTTCCTATTACATGAGTAATCCCTAATTCAACTGTGGGCCCAACTTAATGTATATGACCCACTCAAAACTAAGTCCAAGAATAGAGCATTAATTTAACGCTCCTTCTTAATGCTATTGTTCTTTATTCCTAACAAATCTATAAGATAATTAAATTTCATATATGAAAGTGTTTTAGTAAAAATATTCGCAACTTCATCATTGGTGTTGATGTGTTTCACAAGAATTTCTTCATCTTCAACTGCTTCTCGAATGTAATGATGTTTGAGGTTGATGTATTTTGTTCAGTTATAAAAAACTGAATTCTTTGATATGACAATAGCGAATTTGTTGTCACATAAGATAATTGTGGTCTTCTCTTATTTCTCACCTATGTCTTCTAAGATCCTTCTCAACCATACAACTTACTTTGTAGCTTCACTTGCCGCCACATATTCGGCTTCAGCGGAGGAATGCAGCACTCTATCTTATTTCTTTGATGCCCAAGAGAATACACCCGAACCATGTGTAAATGAATACCTGGAAGTACTTTTCAAATCATCCATGCTACCGCCCCAATCACTATCACAAAAACCAATCAACTCAACTTTTTATTTCTCATACATGAGTCCAAACTCTTTAGTACATTGGATGTATCGCAACACTCTCTTTGCAACTCCATAATGCATTTTTCTTGATTGATGCATAAATGTTGACAATAACCCGAAAGTATACATAATATCGGGTCTTATAGTTATAAGATATAACAAACTTCCAACCAAGCTTCTATAATGTGCTTCATCCACTTTTCCACTACTATCATTTTTTACCAATTTTTCATTGACTAACAAAGGTGTTGACCTAGATTGCAATTCTCCATCTTGAACTTGAAGAGAATAGTTTAAGCATACTTCTTTTGAGAGATAAATACACCATCTTTTCTTTGATCAATTTTAATGCCCAAGAAATAATGAAGAAACCCCAAATCATTCATCTCATATTTACACACCATCTCCCTTTTGAACTCATGCATCATTTTCCTCATCATCACCGGTAAAGATCAAATCATCAACATAAAGAGAAACTATAAGCATGCCATACTTATTGTGATGCTCCCGGGATTTAGCACAAATCCCAAAAACACACTAAGGTTGATCGATGATGGGACCCCTCATCATCAGACATGTTGGACGACTCGGGCGTGCGATCGTGTCACTGAGGTTGACACCAGTCCATAGGGCGAGGGTCGAGTCGAACCACAGAGTGTGGGTTCACACGTGGATGTGGGTTTCTAACTCGACCCATGGACCCCAGACCCTCTCGTGTGAGCTTGCGAGTGAGCACAACGAAGAGGGTCGACCGTGGGGCGATTCTGAGGTCTAATCAGCCCTGAACCGGCCTGAACCAACCAACTAAGCTGAACCAAACCGGTTCAGCTGGTTCACGGCTCACGCGCACGCAAAGAGGGGGGAATTTCCCCTATTCTTCTTCCAGTGCTATGAGTAGCATCATCCGCCATCAATCCAGCCAGGTGGAGGAGTGCCGCCGGATTTGGAAGGTCGTCGGCGGTTCGATTCGACGAGGCAGTGATGGCGGCGGCGATTGGGCGTGGAATCTACATCGATTCCGACATGGACAAGGCCAGGGCGGAGATTCAATCTCACCCCAATGGATGCATGATCTCGGGCGATTCGACGGTGGAGATCGATGCTCATGTGGTGGCGAGGATGGTTTTCCATCCTCATTGCGGGGTGGCTACCTATCGAGCGATCACAGAGCACGGGCAGGTCTGGCGATGGCGATAACTGAGATCTAAAAACAGAGTTTCCTTTCCCTTCGTTGGCAACGAGGCTCCGACCATGGACTCGTGAGCGAGGACTCTCAGATCTACTTTCTGGTGCCCTGAGGTAAGGAGGGGACTTTCTCCTCCGGCGCCAGCTGCCAGACGCGAGAGTGGGATCGGATTTTTTGATCCCTGGTTCCACACGAGCAGCGCGTCCCTTGGGTTTGATTCCTCATCGGCGGTGACTTTCCCGGTGATGATTCTTCGGCGGCGAGTTCTCCTACGGTCGGTGACTAGATCCTGATACTCCGGCTTGACTCCGGTGGCCGGACGGTGATGGATTTGGGAGGGGAAGCTTCCCTTGTTCTTGGTGTGAGACCCTATTCAGGATGCGAAGCGGCAAAGGGGAAAGGGGAGGAAAAGAGGTTTGCGCATGTTCCTCCGCCCATCTCGCTTTGACTCTGACCAGACTTTTCGACACAGCCTTCATGAGGATCTTGGTGGGCTCAACATGTGGTGTGGTGGAATGCTACAAGGATGAACCCTCCCCGGATCTATCGTGTGTAGTGGTATTAGAATGGTTTTCCTGTGTAGTAGTGGATAGGAATTTTACCCACCGTCCGGACTTCGTGTGGCATTTTATCCGGACGGTTCTTTGCGCTATTTGCTCGCATATGCATATAAACATCTATCTCTTAGGGACATCGTGTTGGGGTATGCCCTTAAGGCTAATGTTTGAGGCCTTGGGATTGTAAAAAGTATCATGTAATAAACTCTTAAGTTTATAATAAGGCATGGTTGTTATTCAGGTTG
>JANTFE010004600.1:0-10377 GCA_027562315.1 Costus pulverulentus | reverse complement strand
TGAACATATGGCATGCAAATGATCTTGAACCCTTGCTTCCGCTTGCATATTTTACATTAGCGCCATGCTTAGGGTTTTGCCCCCTTATGATTAGGGGTTCCTTCACATCGTACATGCAACTGTACATGTGCGCAGATGTACATATTTGAATAACACCGACCATGCCAGGATATCTCATCTATCAACTAGATCTGATACATATATCCCATTGGACCATCCCAAAGGTCATAGGGCATAAACACTAACAGGTATATCACTCCTCGTTCAATGGTCCACTAATTATGATTCAAAGACATCTCCTAGATGAGAATGTATTTGTCATCGATGCTTTTATTCATAAGAGCTCCACCTGTAGCAGCATCAATAGTGAGGCGAGTGCTATAAAGAATATCATTATAAAAAGTATGAATTAAAACCTATTTGTCTAGGCCATGGTGAGGACACTTCCACTGCAATTCATTAAAACGCTCTCATGCCACGCTCAATGACTCGCCATCTCTTTGTGCAAAGCTAGTGATCTAGTTTCTCAGCTAAATTGTTTTGTTTGGTGGAAAATAATTTCACAAGAAAGCATGTGAAATCTGATCTCATGTTGCAAATGTTCTTGATGGCTAGGATTGTAGACAAGCGCGACGCTCTGTCCCTGAGAGAAAAGGAAAATAATTTAAGTTTTAAAGCATCACTACATACACCATTTATCTTAATGGTGTCACAATATTCAAGAAAAAGAGAATGATGTTGATTAGGATCCTCAAGTGGAGAGATCCTTTAAATGGATTTTGTTGTATCAGAGATAATAAGGCCGGCTTTATTTCAAAATTATTAGCCTCTATTGGTGTTTATGCCCTGAGACCTAGATTTGGTCCATCTTTGTACTACTTGACATTGATATTCCTTATATATCATTCTGGCAGTGTCGTTATCATTGTTTGTTTACATCTGCGATTGTGTACTTATATGATAATGTCCCTAGAGACAGATTGGATCTGTGCTCAAACTGTAGTCCCCAGTCAAGCACCGGAGCATATATGGGACAACTCTGGTACATGTGAGACGGGTATGTGGGCTGGTTAGGCACGAAGTGCAAACACAGACATATGGGTATATCAGTGGTTGATATACTGGACTTTCCTGCTGTGAGACAATGACTTGGTGTGATAAGTTATCCTCACAAGTGACAGGAGATGCATTGATCCCTTGACTTGAGGTCATTGACTATTATATATAGTTAGAGACATACTTTGATACAACCTAACACCTCGCCGTAAGTTGGGAGGTAATAACGATTGTCATTGAGCATGTCACGACCCATATAAAAAGGTCAATGTACAGACAGAGGATTTGCCCCTTCCTAAGGGAAGCTTGATATCCATGGAGCTCCTCTATGGTTCTATGACTGAAAGTGTATGGCCATTCCCAGGTGAGAACCTGATTAAGTCATGACCACGAGATTGGGTGAAAATAAGTGGTGACACACTTGTCCAATTGGATATCAGTTTGGTAAAGGGACTATAATGTATCTATACCTAGTTGCGATAATGGGGATGTCGATGTCGATATCCATTCCAATGACTTGGGTAGCAACGATATACTGCTAGGTGCCACTCACTGCTTGTGACAACCTTAAGTCATCACTACCAACATCAGAGGAATCTATAGGGTCGCACACCTTGATACTCGAGTTTTCGTATTGATCGGATAGCTTTTAGATCGAGTTATTTGATAACCTAGATGTATTTAGGAGATTTCATCAGCGCCAATGGGCCTGATGAGATGGAAGAAACTTATTGGGGCCAAGTTCCATTTTTGGCATATTGACCTAATTAACCATGGTTAAGCCTCATTTGACCTTGGGTTAAATTGGATTGGATCCAATGGCTAAGTTAATATGCATAATGGATCTTGGGATAGGCCCATTACCTAATGGGACTTGTTAATAAGTTGTAATGAACAGATAAAAGGCTAAAAGGTTATAATGGGGAGGAATTTATGGCATAGGCGCATGGAAGAATCCTAGTTGGACTAGGATTGGTGCCTAGTGCATGTTTGGTATCTTCAAGTGATTGATTTGGATTAGGATTCAATCTAATCACTTACAATATTAATTAAGATATGATATGCACAAGTGGACTGATTATTTACTTAATTAGAGTCCTAATTTCATTAGGACTTGCGCCCAAGCCTTATTAGGTAAATCCATCATGATGCCTTGACTAGGTCTAGCCGCATGGATGGGATTAATTCCTCATATGGCATGTTATGGACGCATGTGGCTGAATGCTTTCTTAGGCAAGGCATTGGCGCATATGGTTGAAGGATTTTATCAGATTATTGATTGAATAAATCCCTAGAATCATGCACTAATCACCCACACTTGCCATACTCCCAAACCGCCTCTTCATCTTATATATGTGACCCTAGCCGACCCCTCTTCTCAAGAACAATCTTCTTAGAGGCGTGAAGACAAGTAGAAGGGCGAAGGCTTAGAAATCTTGGAGGTCTTCTCTTCATCTTCCATCAAGGCCAAAGTCCTCTTCTTCCCTTTCCCTTCTTTGGCGCAAAGGAATAAGAAGACTTGTGGCATCCTTTCTTCCTCTTCCTCCTTGGCGCATCCTCCCTTGGTGGTTGGCATAAGTGATCAAGAGGCTCTCCTAAGGTGTGGACCTTCTTCCCGAGGCTAGCACTAGGTGTGGAAGAAGAGAACTCGAGGAATCCGTGTTTGCGAGACTGTAGAGGACACACACTTGGGCGCCTAGCACTTCTTGTTTCTAGGTACTTTTTATCTCATCGTGTCGACCCTCTCGCTTGACGATCTTAACTGGGTTTTTGGGACCGGTCTATTTTAGGGATATTCTTCTGTTGTGTATGTAATCTGTAATGCCAAAAATTTGTAAAATATCCCTAGAGTTTCCCAACAGTGGTATCAGAGCGACTTGCGAACCTTGAATGATGTTCTTTCATGCTTTTCCATGCTCACATGCCATATTTCAATTTTTGCAAATTGCATATATGTATGGCGCATGTTTTGCTTAAGAAGAAAAATTATAGTTTCTTGTTCCTCTCCTCTATTCAATTGCTTTTGGATTTTTGGATTATTTTTCTGATTGATTTAAGATCAAAGGCGCACGTAGTTTTGTCAAGTAGGACGAGCATTGTGTCTTCGGACTGGCCAAGTCTCTTGATCTGACAAAATTGCCAGTCGATAGGATCTATAAAATTGTCATGAAATTTAATCGCAAATAACCAAAAGATTTGTGATAAGAAGATGTGGAAAAGAAACTTGTTTTTATGAGAAACTAAAATTTCAGATTTTGAGTTTTTCATGAGCATATAGAATTGCATGAGTAAGTACCTTGTTTGTGCATGATGTTGTGATCATAAGTCAAGCCCCTTTACATGCCTGTGTTGTATCCTTGTGAGGCCTGCGTGCCGCCTTTCTTTTTCTTTTGTTTTGTAAACCTATGATGAAGATTAGGGGCGCATATGGACTTGGATACTTGGTGCATGCTATCTTGGTGGCGCATCTTCTTGGAGAAGCTGCCATGGCATTGGCCAAACCATGGGGTATGCTTCTAGGGTTTTCCTAGAGATACCTCTACGGTTTGTGAGCTAAACCATGGTGAGAAGGACCTTGGAGCCTACCTTGAAGATCAAGCTAGTGGTTGGCTAGGCTAGGTCTAGTTTTAGGGGGCTTGAGTCCTAGATCAAGAGTTGAACCCCTTTTGGCATGGGTTGGTTCAATGTATTGAATGGGCTATGATCACATCATCCCTTTACTGCTTTTCTTACCTGCTAAAGCATGCCTGTGATGTTTTATCGTTTTGTTATCACTATAGGATTGCATGCCTATAATCTTAGACATAAGATAAAACTAAGTTGATGAGACCTCAAAAACCCTCACTCAAATATCAAGTCTAGTAGCCTTCTAACGCGTAGCCCTCATCAAGCTATCGATCAGTGGTGTTGTGAAATATTTCCCACCCTCGTGGGACACACCCACTTATCTTTAGAAGGTGTGTGGTGACAATGGTTTCCCCAGTCCAGTTTATCTGGGCGTGCCTTCGCAAGGAAACTCATTGGCCCTGGGCATAATGGTTGGAATGGACTTGACTAGATTTTAACATATGATGGGCATGTGATGAAACTCTTGAGGCATCATTGAGAGGTTAGGGTTTCATGTTGTTTCCAGCCCTCGCTGGACATGGAATGCCTAGACTATCTCAATAAGGAGTGTTGCTAAGAGCAATCGGCCGGCATGCCCACCTTATGAAGCATGGGTCACTTTGTGCATTTCATCCCACCCTCATGGGATGCGAATCTTTATATGGAATAAGGATCCCATCTCACTAGGAAATCTCACATTTCCCGATTGACTTTGTGGGTTGTCAATTTGATTAAAATAGTAGGAGCCATGATCATTTAATACAAGTCCAATTTAAATAATCTGAAAGTAGTACTAATATGTTGTTTCTTGGTTGTTGTAGAACAATGGCAACGAACAATAGTAGATGGTCACTGCAATCTGGCCTGGAAAGGGACAAGTTGGTTGGATCCAACTTACTGGATTGGTATATGAACTTGAAGATAGTCCTCAAGCATGAGAAGAAGCTGTATGTCCTTGAGCACCCTATTCCTTACCCACTTCCATGCTTGGCCTCAGTGGCTGAGAAGGATGCTTATAATAAGCATCAGGCTAATACTTTGGAGGTTGCTAATTTGATGTTGACCAACATGTTGCCAGAATTACGAGGGCAATATGAATTGAAGAGTGCCTCTGAGATTATTTCTAATCTAAGGCAGCTCTTCGATGAATTGGTTAGACTCAATCCTTCAAAAGTGGAAATTCAGTGTGTTGGGCCGAAAGGCTTAACCAAGGAACTGAAGTTAAAGATGGAAAGCATCAGGAATAACAAGTGCTATTCATGTAGAGGACCACCTCATATGATGAAGGACTTTGTGAGACTTCAGAACGAGAAGAAGAGAGGCAGAACCTCGTTTTCATGCTCAGGTATCTATGTTACCGAAGTCAACCTTTCTACTTCTATGTCATGGGTATTGGATACCGCATGCGGAGCTCATATTTGTACAAATATGCAGGGGCTCAAGAGAAGTAGATCGGTACGGCCTGGAGAGATTGACCTACGAGTTGGAAATGGGGCACAAGTTGCTGCTATTACTGTAGGAGTTTTGACTCTCTCCCTACCTTCTGGGCTTCAATTAGAGCTAGATAATTGCTATTATATACCTTCGCTGACCAAAAATATTATATCTATTCCTTGTTTAGCAAGGAAAGGTTTTAAATTTGAAATAAAAGAGAACTCTTGTTCTTTTTTATTTGCAAATATGTTTTATGGGAAGGGTACATTGTGCAATGGTTTATATATCTTGGACATGAATAGCTCTATCTGTAATGTAAATAGTAAGAGGACCAAACTGAGTGGTTCAGTTGGTGCTTTCCTATGACATTGTCGATTAGCTCATATAAATAAGAATCACATTCAACAATTCCATGCAAGTGGGTTATTAGATTCAAGTTCCTTGGAGGAATTTGATACATGTGAACCTTGTTTATTAGGGAAAATGACAAAAGCACCCTTCACCAAGACTGGTGAGAGGGAACGAGGTTTGTTGGAACTCATACATACTGATGTGTTTAGGCTATTCAATAAACAAGCCAGAGGAGGACACAGCTACTTCATCACATTTACTGATGACTTTAGTAGATATGGTTATGTCGTCTTGATGAGACATAAATCTGAATCTTTTAAGAAATTCAAAGAGTTCAAAAATGAAGTTGAGAACTAGCTTGGGAGATTCATTAAAACTCTTCGATCAGATCGTGGTAGAGAGTACCTGAGCAGTGAGTTCTTTGACTATCTTAGAGAGTATGGTATCATATCCCAACTCACTCCTCCAGGAACACCTCAATGGAATGGTGTGTCTGAAAGGAGAAATCAGACCCTGTTGGACATGGTTCGATCTATGATGAGTCATGCAACTCTACCACCCTCATTCTGTGGTCATGCACTTGAGACAACTTCTCTCATACTGAATAATGTTCCATCTAAGAGTGTCCCCAAAATACCATACAAGGTATGGAGTGGGAAACGACCTAACCTCTCTTTTATCAGGATCTGGGGATGTGAGGCTTATGTCAAACGTTAGGATTCTAGCAAACTAGAACCTAGATTTGATAAATGTGTGTTTGTGGGATACCCTAAAGAAAATAAGGGTTACTACTTCTATGTTCCCACCGAGAACAAGGTTTTTGTTGCTCGGGGTGTCTTTCTAGAGAAAGAATTTTTCATGAAAGAAGTTAGTGGGAGTAAGTTTGACTTAGAGGAGATCCAAGTACAACCACAAGGCACAGAGATGGAACCTGAGCCACATGCACCGGTTGTTGTACAACCAGAGGCTCAGACACAGGTCTGTTGCACAAATCCGCAAGCGCAGGGCTTGCCGATGTAGTACGTAAGATATCGTTTCCACAGGGACTAGTGTCAATTACCGACTAATCGTACAATCAATAGCTAAACGAATGAAGGTGTCAGATGGTGTCGCAATTCAAATGTAATAAAATGAAAGTCGAACGGTGAGAGAGAAATCGGGATATCGGGTTTCACCACATCTTCGAACTTAAAAGTGTAATGAGAACTACTGCTTTGATAATCTCTAGAAAACCAAGGATGTGTCCTTTTGAGCCGTGCCCCTCTCGGGCGCGCGACTCAACAGCTGAGTTAGTCTCCTACTCTCGCAGTGGACCACTCCACAATCTACTTAGTTAGTCTCCTACTCTCGCGGTGGACTAAGCAGAGGTAGATCGTGTGAAACAGGACACTCAGATTCCCCAAGTAGACTCTACGACTCTCGCAATAGAGTATACAAGATTGATCAAGAAGAACGTGTTGGTTGCGATTCACCTCTTAGTTGTTACCGCAATCAACTAAAGTAAAAATCATTTTGGCCATGAAACGATAATCACAATTATAATAAATCTAGATCAAATGGTCTCAAAAGATATATCGGAGAGCAATTCTTAACATTAATACTTATAAATCATAAAGATGGGCTATGCCCGAATCCCGATAGAGGTTTTACGCTAATATACACATGGTTACAACAAGTGCAAGACTTATGATTAAGAAGTAAAGGAAACAGAACAAAGTAGAGAAGATAAAAGAACTAAGATAAACTCCTTCTCTTCCTCCCTTGATGTCGCCTTTCTCTCCTTAGAATGGTGTACTCTCGCCTTGGAACCAGTCCTTCAGCTTTTGGCGTAATCCTCTGCTTGCCTTCGACTCCCCCCAGTCAAGAGAGAACTCATCCCTCTTATAGTCTTCAAGGCGCCTCTTCAATGTGCCTCTTCAAGATACCTCTTCATGGTGCCTTCTCATGGTGCCTTTTCATGGTGCCACCTCATGGTGTCTCTTCAAGGAGTCCTTTCATGGTGTCTCTTGGAAGTGTCTCTTCAAGGTGTCCACATTCAAGAATTTCTTTCATTAAATCCACATTCATGAATGTGTTTCATTAATTTCTCATTCATGAATGTCTCATTAAATCTACATTCATGAATGTGTTTTATTAATTCCTCATTCATGAATGTCTCATTAAATCCACATTCATGAATGTGTTTCATTAATGCTCATTCATGAATGTTCCCTTGATGGCGTGTGTTCTCTTAGTGGCGTGTGTCATCTTTAGCTGGCAATAAATATTAAATGCGGGTGAACTCTAACTCTCATCTGAAGCTAAATTTCTTGTCATGAGTCCAGATTCACTCGGATATGTGATCGTATATCCGTATAGCTCTGGAAACGAGTGAATTGTCCTGTATTTAACAAATATGACAAGTAGTGAAGCTTCTGAAGATATTAAGTGGATTAAGCTGGAAAGAGATGTAAAAGCATGAAAATATGTCTTGATTCACGAGGAAACATTAGTCAAAAAGACTACATAAATACGAGACATCAAAATCTCCTAGACTTAAATCATTGCTTGTCCTCAAGCATGAGTGATAGTCAGAAAAAGATGAAATCACATCAAGCTTGTAAAATTTTGTATCGAAGGGAAATATCGTTATGAACAAATCTCAGCAAGTCAGGGTATTCAATATAATCTTCTATCTTCAAGAATAAAGGCATGAAGATCCAAAAAATGAAGTTAGATAAGGCTTACCTCCATGGGTTGCAATAATCTTCTGTGTGAAGTATGCACTCTGTTCAAACCTGATTCAACCAAAGATACAAGTTGGAAAAACCACTGCACTCTTTATTTTTGTGTTATTTTCATCCTCTCTCCTTTTTTTTTATTTGACTTCAACTCATGTCTTTTGTACCACTGCCAATTTTACGCAGTGCCAAGTAGAGGAGTCTTATTCATTTTTTTTTGTAGACTTCAACTCATATCTTCAGTACCACTGCCAATTTTTCGTAGTGCCAAGTAGAGGAGTCTTTTTTTAGAGAGGAGATAACAACCATCAGATAAGTGCAGTGATCAGAACCAACAAGTAATAAAGTGAATCAAATAGATAGAGGTACATACTTCCATAGAGAGATCAAAGCATTACTTTGAAAGTAAGAACCTTAATCAAAAATCAGATATATTACTCCACAATCTTTTTCCATCAAATAGGAATCAAATGAATTACCTAACTTTGAACTAAGATTTAGAGCATAATAATAATATCCCATGGATTCAATATGAAATAAGAAGCTATCATGATTTCCAAAAATCAAAAATAACATCACCACTTATCTTCATCACAGCATATGAAATGTATCATCAAAGCACAAAACATAATTATTGTGATATTGCATATCATGTTTCGAAGATGAACCCAACCCGAAATCTCCCAGACTTAAATTATGCATAGTCCCTATGCATAGCATGTAAAGAACACAAAATTTGGAGAAATGGGGTGCAATACTCACAAGATTAGTCAGAGTCATCGTCGGTGCTCGTCTCAACATCTTCCCTGTGAGGGTCGTCCACATGTCGTTTAAATTTAGCAAGACATTCAGAGAAGTTGGAGAAGCTTGTGGCATTTGTTGACTTGAACAAATTTGTGCATGAGGAAGCCATAGACAGCATGTGGCCTCAGAATAACATCGGATGAAGGAGGCGGATTAGTAGAAGTTGCAGGAGTCGCATGGATGTGCGTGGTAGATTTCTAGGCTCCGATCTTTAGATCTTGTAGAAATTTGATAGCAGTGGAGAGGGCAGAGTAGTTCCATAGGGTAGAGATTATGAGGTAGCAGCATCAAGATAAGTTCTTGTCAAATGAAATCGTTAAAGGGTTCGTAGCCAGAATTGAAGGAGAAATTGCCGCCAACATCAGAATCTTTGGACCGATGGAAGAAGTGAATAACAACGTCCCAGAGAGTAAACTTCAAGCGCGGCAGAGGAGTTCCAGTGGCAGAGTTGAGCAATACCAGAGTCGGGTGGTGAAAGCAGATCAGCAAATCAAATGCCTTAAAAGCAAATTTCCGGAGTGTATGTAGCAGAGGTGATCATCCGTATCGCTGCTGCAAAAGTTGCTTGGAGGAGGAGATAGGCTGAAGAAGGGGTCCACGTAGCATCGAGTAATGATAACTGGCATGATGGAAATTCGAATGGAAGCTGTCGCCTTTCGTATCGGAGGCATGGCTGAAGGTTGAGTTGCTGCAGAAGAGTCCGAAAAAGGAATTGATCCCGTAAGTTAAGAAGAACAATGCCGAAGGGGATCAGTTCAGTGGTTTTGTCAAGCTGGAGGGGCCGAAAAAAAATGGTTCCGGTTAATAATCTTCAAGCACAGCAGAGGAATCCCAGTGGCAGAGTTGCTTCAATTTCGACGGTAGAAGTGGCAGAGTTTAACGTCGAGTGGCGCTTGAATGTAGGGGCGGCGGTGCTCAGTGAACTCAGGTTGGTGATTGAACGGAAGGAGCGGCGTCGCTGGTGATTTCCGCTGATGGAGGAGTTGCCGCCAGCAAGATTGTATCTTCAAGCGCATAAGAGAAACGCGACGGCAGAAGCTGGCCAGTAGCCGCGTCGGACGAGTGGAAGAACTCACGAGCGAAAGTAGAGAGCTGCGTCGTTGGGGAATGAAGAGGGTCGGTGATTCATTCTGAAGCGGCGCACCTGGTTGAAGGAATGTCGCCAGGGTGGAGTGGGGTAGCGCAAAATTGCCAGCTGTTGCTTTTTGAAGACCGAGCTACAACACCGTGTTTGCAAGAGGAAGAGCGGTGGAGTTCGGTTGAACGAGCACCGAAGGGAGTGGCCTTTGTGGGTGGAAGTGTAAGGTCCCCTTCAAGGGGGAGCAAAACCCTAGATAGGCGCATGTAAAATATTTGCAGCGGAAATGAGGGTTTCTAGGGATCGATTGCATGAGATATGATCAAC
>JANTFE010004599.1:0-14141 GCA_027562315.1 Costus pulverulentus | reverse complement strand
GATCATATTGTTTCATATCCGATCTTGACTTGAAGCCCTCTTTCCGCTATGCATGATAGATGAGCATGCTTAGGGTTTCTTCCCCCTTAGTTAGGGGTTCCTTCAGAGAATAAGGCCATGTCTCATCATAAGGTATCCTTTCTTAGATTGCTGTAAGTTGAACCTCTCTAGGACCTTATCAATGTAAGTACTCTGACTAAGGGCCAGGAGCTTCTTGGATCTATCCCGGTAGATCCTCTAGGATATAGGTGGCCTCCCCCAAGTCTTTCATCTCGAAACACTTCCCCAACCATGTCTTCACAGCTTGAAGACTAGGGATGTCGTTTCCGATGAGAAGTATGTCGTCAACATACAGGACCAGAAATGTCACCAAGCTCCCACTGAATTTTTTGTATACACAGGCGTCATCTTCGCTCTTGATAAAGCCGTAATCTCTTACTGCCTCATTAAATCGAAGATTCCAACTTCGAGAAGCTTGCTTTAATCCATAAATGGATCTCTTTAGCCTGCAGACCTTATTGGCCTCTGCAGGATGGATGAAGCCATCAGGCTATGTCATATACACATCCTCCATTAGCTATCCGTTAAGGAATGCTGTCTTTACATCCATCTGTCATATCTCATAATCGTGATATGCAGCTATAGCAAGCAAGATTCGAATGGATTTGAACATGGCAACTGGCGAAAAGGTGTCATCATAGTCCACCCCGTGGACCTGTCTGAATCCTTTAGCCACAAGTCTACCCTTATAGGTAACTATGTTGTCATCCATGTCAGTCTTCCTCTTGAAGACCCATTTACACCCTAGAGGTTTTACCCCATCAGGTAGCTCAACCAAATCCCAGACTTGGTTAGCCGACATGGAATCCATCTCGGATCTCATGGCCCCAAGCCATTTCTCGGAGTCCGATCCAGTGACCGCCTCATCATAGGTTCTGGGTTCATCCTCAATGATGAAGATCCCGTCGTGTTGGGTCGGCAATGACCCATACCTCTCAGGTGCACGATGAATCCTCCCAGACCTACACGGGGCCTGTGTCTGAGCCTCTGGTTGCCCAGCAACCGGTGCAGGTGGCTCAGGTTCCACCTCAGTGTCTTGTGGTTGCACTTGGACCTCGTCCAAGTCAAACTTTCTCCCACTGACTTCTTTCATGAGAAATTCTTTCTCTAGAAAGACAGCACCTTGAGCAACAAAAACTTTGTTCTCGCTGGGAATATAGAAGTAATATCCTTTAGTTTCCTTAGGATACCCCCACAAACACGCATTTATTAGATCTGGGTTCTAGCTTGCTAGAATCCTGACGTTTGACATAAGCCTCACATCCCCGACTCTAATAAAAGAGAGATTCGGTCGTCTCCCACTCCATACCTCGTACAAAATCTTGGAGACACTCTTAGATGGAACATTATTCAGTATGAGAGAAGTTGTCTCAAGTACAAGGCCCCAAAACGATGGTGGTAGAGTTGCATGACTCATCATAGATCGAACCATGTCCAACAAGGTTCGATTTCTACTTTCAGACACACCATTCCATTGAGGTGTTCCAGGAGGAGTGAGTTGAGATAGAATCTCACACTCTCTATGATAGTCAAAGAACTCACCGCTCAGGTACTCTCCATCACGATCTGATCGAAGAGCCTTAATAGATCTACCTAGCTGGTTCTCTACTTCATGTCTAAACTCCTTAAATTTCTCAAAGGATTCGAACTTATGTCTCATCAAATAGACATAACCATATCTACTGAAGTCATCAGTAAATGTGATGAAGTAGTTGTGCCCACCTCTCGCTTGTTTACTGAATGGCCCACACACATCAGTATGTATGAGATCCAACAAACCACCTGCCCTCTCACCAATCTTGGTGAAGGGTGCCTTTGTCATTTTCCCTAATAAACAAGGCTCACAAGTATCAAACTCCTCCAAGGAGGTTGAATCTAACAATCCATTTGCATGGAGTTGTTGAATGCGATTCTTGTTTATATGGGCTAATCGACAATGCCAAAGGTACGCACCAACTGAACCACTCAGCTTGATCCTTTTGTGATTTATGTTACATATAGAGTTATCCATGTCCAAGACATATAATCCATTGCACAAGGTACCCTTCCCATAAAACACATTTGCAAATGAAAAAGAACAAGTGTCCTCTTTTATTTCAAATTTAAATCCTTTCCTCGCCAAGCAAGGAATAGATACAACGTTTTTGGTAAGAGAAGGTACATAATAGTAATTATTTATCTCTAGTTAAAATCCAGAAGGCAGGGAGAGCGTCAAAAGTCCTACGGCAACAGCAGCAACTTGTGCTCCGTTTCCAACACGTAGGTCAATCTCTCTAGGCCGCACCGATCTACTTTTCTTGAGCCCCTGCATATTTGTACAAATATGAGCTCCGCATGCGGTATCCAATACCCATGACATAGAAGTAGAAAGGTTGACTTCGATAACATAAATACCTGAGCCAGAAGACGAAGCCTAGCTTCTCTTCTCCTCGTTCTGAAGTCGCACCATGTCCTTCAACATGTGAGGTGGCCCTCCACATGAATAGCACCTGTTATTCCTAATCCTTTCCATCTTTAGTTTCAGCTCCTTAGTAAAACCTTTCGGATCACCACACTGAATGACTACTGTAGGAGGGTTGAGCTCAACCAATTCATTAAAGAGCTACCTTAGATTAGAAATAATCTTAGAGGCATTCTTAGATTCATATTGCCCTCTAAATTCAGGCGACATGTTGGTTAGCATCAAATTAGCAATCTCCAAAGTATCAGCCTGATGCTTATCAAAAGCATCCTTCTCAGCCGCTGAGGCCGAGCATGGAAGTGACTCTGGAATAGGCTGCACAAGGGCATAGAGCTTCCTCTCGAGCTTAAGAACAATCCTCAAGTTCCGATAACAGTCCATCAAGTTGGATCCAACCAACTTGTCCTTTTCTAGGATAGATCGCAGTGACCATCTGCTATTGTTCGTAGCCATTGTTCTACAACAACCAAGAAATCAGATGAGTACTACTTCAAATCATTTAATCTGGACTTACATTAAATGATCATGCCTCCCACTATTTTAATCGAATTGATAACCCATAAAGTCAATCTGGAAATCCGAGATTTCTTAGTGAGATGGGATCCTTATTCCACATGAGGCTTTGCGTCCCACGAGGGTGGGATGAGATGCACAAAGTGACTCATGCTTCTTAAGGTGGGCACGCCGGCCGATTGCACCCAGGCAATTCCCCTTCCCAAGACAGTTCAAGCATTTTGTGCCCAGCTAGGGCTGGAACAACACAAAACCTTAACCTCCTGAGGCTGCCTCTAGAGTTCCAATATGTGGCCACCACATATGAAAAACGAGTCAAGTCTATCCTGACCGTTATGCCCAGGGACAACGAGTTTTCTTGCGAAGGCGCGCCCGATTAAAACGGACTGGGTAAACCATTGCCACCACACGCCTTCTAAAGATAAGTGGGTGTGTCTCACGAGGGTGGAAAATAATTCACAACACTACTGATCGATAGCTTGACGAGGGCTACGCATCAGAAGGCTACAGACTTGATATTGATTTGAGGGTTTTTGAGGTCTCATCCTCTTAGTTTTATCTCTTGTCTAACATTACAAGCATGCAATCCTATAGTGATAACAAAATGATAAAACACATCCAGACATGCTTTAACAGATATCTAAAGCAGTAAACAAGCGATGTGGTCATAGCCTAATCAACACATTGAACCATCACATGCCAAAGGATGTCCAATGCTTGACCTAGGTGACAAGACCTAACCTAGCCGCCACTAAGCTCTATCTTCAAGTGCGGCTCCAAGGTCCACCACACCATGGCATAGCACACAAACCCGAAGGTTCGGCCAAGACCTTGATGGCTCCTCCATGCATGATGCACCATCATGCTTGTGCCAAGAGAGATAGCTCACCAACCCTACGGTTCGGCCAAGCCCTTACTTGCGCCACCAAGCAAGATGCGCCATCATGGTTGATGTGCCAAGATGCAAGCTCCATGAGGGATGTGCCTCTTAATCTTCTTTGCGTGTTTACAAAATAAAAAGAAAAAGCGGCACGCAGGCCTCACACATAATACATCACAGGCATACAAGGGGCTTGACTATGACCACAACACAATGCACAATCATCTCATGCTTTTCTATATGCTCAAGAAAACATAAAACTCCAGTTTTAGTTTCTTAGAAAATATGTCTTTCAACCTCAACGTCCATTCACAAATCTAGGATTTTTCGTTTCTCTCGGGAATCTACAAGTGGCACATGCATGCTCCTAGCATGCTTACCGCCTACCCTTGCAATCCTTAAACTGCCAAGATTAGAACAATCATCATGCCCCATAATCTTTGACAAGTCCCACACAGTAGGTATATCCTACAAGCATGGGGAGAAATTAATTTTCTCACATATCGGTCTATCCCACCATGTGAAGAAAGCAAAAAACCAAAGAGATCGAATAGATGCTAGGAACGAAAAACTTACGATTTTTCCTACTTAGAAAAATCCATGCGCATATGCAAATTTTCAAAAAATTTCAGATGGCATGTGAGCATACAATCAAAGCATAAAACACCGTTCGAGTTCGCAAGATGCCTCTGATACCACTGTTGGGAAACCCCGGGGATTTTTAAAATTTTACAGACATGCACAGCGGAAGCAATCCCCGAAACAGGCCAGTCCCAAAAACCCAGAAGATCGAGTCTTGCGAGGGAATTGACACGGTGAGTAGGAGATGATACCTTGCAGCGAAGAAGAGGATGTGATGCAGGCACCCAAATGTTCACCCTCTGTAGTCTCGCACATAGCCGATACTCGAGTTCTCTTCTTCCACGCCCGGTGCTAGCCTAGGGAAGAAGATCCATGCCTTAGGGAGTCCTCAAGAACTTGCGCCACCCTCTAAGAGAACACGCCAAGGAGAGGTGATGGAAATTTCGCCAGGGTTGGTAACCTTGCGAATGCCAAGAGGAGAGGGGAGAAGGGAGAAGGCGCCAAGGAGAAAAATCTCTTCCAAAAGACCAAGTTCACGCCAACTCCTCTCCCCCTCTTCTTTTATAGAAAATATGGTGACCCTTGGAATTCCGCTGAGACCTTTGGAATTCCGCAATAAATTCTCTGAATTAATTCATCATTAATAATAGAATTAAATTCAGAATTAATTATAGAATTAAACTCTGAATTAAAGTCTCATAATGACTCATTAAAACTTTGAATTAAAGTCTCATAATGATCATTAATGATGTGACTCTTCAAATTCAGAATTAAATTCATCATTAAACTTAGAATTAATTAAAGAATTAAATACATAATTAATTCCTAGAATTAAACGCAGTATTTAATTCACCATGATGTCTATTGGGCCAGGCAACTTATTGTCATGGCCCATTAGGCCTCAAGGCCCATTAGGCCTCACGCCCCAACTGGGCTTCACGCCCATTGGGCTTGGAGGCCCAATGGTCCATGCTACAAGCTTAGACTTCATTTAGCCGATTTGGTACAAATGACCTATTGGGCTCATTTAGCCCATTTGGCCTATTTGGCCAACTAGGCCCATTTGGCCCATCTGGCCCAAAAATGAAGTTAGCTCCAATGAGTCCCTTCCATCTCATCAGGCACAATGGCGCTGAAGGACTCTCCCAAACAGATCCGAGTTATTCAATAACTCGATCAATAGGCTACCCTTCCTCTGACATTGGCAGTGATGAACTCAGGTCATCACAAGCAGTGAGTGGCACCTAGCAGTGCATCGTTGCTACCCAAGTCTTCGGAATGGATATCAGCATCGACATCCCCATCATCGCAATAAGATACCGATGCATTACAGTCCCTTTGCCAGACTAATATCCGATTGGACAAAGTATGTCACCACTTTGTTTTCACCCAATCTCATGGTCATGACTAAATCAGGCTTTCACCTGGGTATGGCCATACACTTTCAGTCATGCAACCATAGGGGGGCCCGTAGATATCAAGCTTCCCGCAGGAAGGGGCAAATCCTATGTCTGTCCATTGATCTTCTCATATGGGTTGTGACATACCCAATGACAACCGTTATGACCTCCCAACTACGGCGAGGCATTAGGTTGTATCAAAGCATGTCCCTAACCATATAGAAGAGTCAATGACCTCAAGTCAAGGGATCAATGCATCTCCTATCACTTGTGAGCTTAACTCATGACACTAAGTTAGAGCCTCACAGTGGGTCGGTCCAGTATATCCACCATTGATATACCCATATGCCTGCGTTAGCACCCTGTGCGTAACCAGCCCATATACCAGTCTCACATGTACCAAAGCTGTCCCTTATCCACTCAGGTACTCGACCAGGGACACACCGTTTGAGCATAGATACAATCTATCTCTAGGGACATTATTATCCATGTACATAATCACAGATGTAAACATAGCATAATAACGACATTGCCAGAATGATATATTAAATATCAATGTCAAGTAGTACAAGATGGACCAACAACGGGTCCAAGGGCATATACACCAATAAGACCCGCTGTGAGGCAATGACTTTGTGTCATGAGTTATCCTCACATGTAATAGGAGATGCATTGATCCCTTGACTTGAGGTCATTGGCCATTCTATATTGTTAGGGACATGCTTTGATACAACCTAACACCTCACCATAGTTGGGAGGTAATAATGGTTGTCAATGAGCATGTCACGACCCATATAAGAAGCTTAATAGACAGACAAAGGGTTTGCTCCTTCCTAAGGGAAACTTGATATCCATGGAGCTCCTCTATGGTTCTATGACTGAAAGTGTATGGCCATACCCAAGTGAGAACCTGATTTAGTCATAGCCATGTGATTGGGTGAAAACAAGTGGTGACACACTTGTCCAATCGGATATCAGTTCGGCAAAGAGACTGTAATGCATTTGTACCTAGTTACGATGATGTGGATGTCGATGTCGATATCCATTTCAATGACCTGGGTAGTAGCGATTCACTGCTAGGTACCACTAACTGCAAGCGTCAGAGGAACCTACAGGGTCGCACACCTTGATACTCGAGTTCTCGTATTGACCGGGAAGCCTTATGATCGAGTTATTGGATAACTCAGATCCATTTGGGAGATTTCATCAGCGCCAATGGGCCTGATGAGATGGAAGAATGTTATTGGAGCCAAGCTTCATTTTTGACAGGTTCACCCGTATTTGACTATGGTTGGTCACATTTGGATTAGGGATGCATTGGATTGGATCCAATTGCTTAATCAACCCATGTAATGAAGTTTGGGCTAGCTCATTATCCAATGAGGCTCAATAACAAGTTGTCATGAAGAGGTAATGGGCTAAAAGGGCATAATTGGGAGAAACCCAACCCCATTGGCGCCTAAGGGGCATAATGGGGTTTGGGTGGCAAAAATTGCTTCATTAAGAAGGAATTTACGCCTAGCCCTTCTCCTTTGATGGTATGAATGCCTTTAAGGCATGTCTTGGGCTGATATGGTACTTGGGCAATTATGCATAGGTTGAATTAGGTTTATGGTAAAGTCTTGGAGACTTTCCTTGCCTCAAACCCCCTCATCCTAGCCATACACTTGTCATGATCCTAACCCTTGCCCAAACCGACTCTTGCCCTATAAAAGAGACCCTAGCCACCCCCTCTCATGGGTTCTACTCCTTTGAGGCATGAGGATACATTGAAGGGCGAGTGCAAGGGCCTTGGCGCAACAAGTTCTTCCATCAAACCCTAGTCGTAAGCTTCATCTCTTCTTCTCTTCCTCTTGGCGAGAGTAAGAGAACACATTGGTGGCATCTCCTTCTTCCTCCTTCCTCTTGGCGCTTCTTCCTTTGAAGGTGGTGCTAGGGGTGTAGAAGGAACACAAGGCTTGGATCTTCTTCCCGAGGCTAGCATCGGGCGTGGAAGAAGAGGACTCGAGGCATCCGTGTGTGCGAGACTACAGAGGGCGCACGCTTGAGCGCCTATCATGACATCGGTCTCATCTTGCTCCTATGGTATTTTCTAACTCATCGTGTCGACTCTCTCGCATGCGATCTTCACTGGGTTTATGGGACTGGCTCATTTCGGGGATATTGCTTCCACTGTGCAATGTATTTGTTTAATCTCTATCTCTGATCATTATAAAATATCCCTGGGGACTCCCAACAGTGGTATCAGAGCGACTTGCGAGACTCAAACGATGTAATTTCATGCTTTTCCATCCTCACATGCCAAATCACAATTTTTAGAAAATTGCATGATCACATGGTGAACGATTTTTTTAAGTAGGAAAAATTAGGGTTTCTTGTTCCTATCATCTTGTCAATCTCCTTTGGATTTTTGGGTTATTTTTCTTGCTTGATTTAAAGATCAAAGGCGCATGTAGTTTTGTCAAGTAGGACGGGCATTGTGTCTTCGGACTGGCTGGGTCTCTTGATTTGACAAAATTGCCACCCGAAAGGATCTATGAAATCATCATGAAAAGTTAATCGCGAATAACCAAAAGATTTGTGATAAGAAGATGAAGAAAAGAGACTTGTTTTATGAAAAGGTAAAATTTCAGATTTTATGTTTTTCATGAGCATGTAGAATTGCATGAGTAAATACCTTGGTTGTGCATAATGTTGTGGTCATGAGTTAAGCCCCTTTGCATGCCTGTGATGAATCGCATCCTCATGAGGCCTGCGTGCCGCTTTTCTTTTTGCTTTTAACTAAGAAGAAGATTAGCGTCGCGCATGTACTTGGAGTTTGACGCAAGCATGCTTGCTTGCGCACCTTGCTTGGTGGCACAAGAAGCACTCTTCCTTGATGGCGCATGGTGTAGTGGCGCAAGATGACTTGGCCGAGCCTTAGGGCTTGTGTGCTAGGTGTCTTGGCCCATACATGGTGGCGCATCACTCTTGAAGGAAGCCCATGGCATTGGCCGAACCTATGGGGGTGTTTCTATTGTTTCCCTATAACTACCTCTAGGGTTTGAGAGCTAAACCATTATGAGAAGGACCTTGGAGCCAACCTTGAATACCAAGCTAGAGGACGGCTAGGCTAGGTCTAGTTTTGGGGGCTTGAGTCCTAGGTCAAGAGTTGAACCTCCATTTGGCATGGGTTGGTTCAATGTCTTGAATAGGCTATGATCACATCATTCTTTTACTGCTTTCAATATCTGCTAAAGCATGCCTGTGATGTTTTATCATTATGTTATCACTATAGGATTGCATTCCTATATTGTTAGACATAAGATAAAACTGATGAGACCTTAAACAAAAACCCTCAATTAAAATGTCAAGTCTAGTAGCCTTCTAACGCATAGCCCTCACTAAGCTATCGATCAGTGGAGTTGTGAACTATTTTCCACCCTCGTGGGACACACCCACTTATCTTTAGAAAGTGCGTGGTGGCAATGGTTTCCCAAGTCCAATTTTAACCTGGGCGTGCCTTCGCAAGGAAACTCATTGTCCCTAGGTATAATGGTTCAGAATGGACTTGACTAGATTTTCATATATGCTGGGTGTTGGTGTATATGCCCTAGGACCTAGTATTGGTCCATTATTGTACTACTTGGCATTGATACTTATATATCATTCTCGCATTGTTATTATCTATGTTTGTTTACATCTGCTATTATGTACTTACATGATAATGTCCCTGGAGATAGATTGGATCCGTGCTCAAATGATTGTCCCTAGTCGATGTACCTGAGTGGATATGGGACAGCTCTGGTACTTGTGTGACTGGTAAATGGGCTGGTTAGGCACGAGGTGCTAACGCAGACATATGGGTATATCAGTGGTGGATATACTGGATTGACCCGCCGTGAGGCTATGACTTTATGTCATAAGTTATCCTCACAAGTGATAGGAGATGCATTGATCCTTAGACTTGAGGTCATTGACTCTTCTATATAGTTAGAGACATGCTTTGATGCAACCTAACACCTCACCATAATCGGGAGGTTATAACGGTTGTCATTGAGTATGTCACAACCCACATCAGAAGATCAATGTACAGACAAAGGATTTGCCCCTTCCAAAGGGAAGCTTGATATCCATGGAGCTCCTCTATGGTCTATGACTAAAAGTGTATGGTCATACCCAGGTAAAGACCTAATTTAATCATAGCCATTTGATTGGGTGAAAACAAGTGATGACACACTTGTCCAATCGGATATTAGTTCGGCAAAGAGACTATAATGTATCTGTACCTAGTCGCGAGGATGGGGATGTCGATGTCGATATCCATTCCGATGACTTGGGTAGCAACGATGCACTGCTAGGTGCCACTCACTGCTTGTGGTGACCTTTGGTCAGCACTACCAACGTCAAAGGGACCTATAGGGTCACACACCAAGATACTTGAGTTATCGTATTGATCAGGAAGCCTTATGACCGAGTTATTGGATAGCTCAGATCTATTTTGGAGATTTCATCAGCGCTAATGGGCCTGATGAGATGGAAGAAACTTATTGTAGCCAACTTCCATTTTTGGCATATTAACCAAATTTACCATGGTCAACCTCATTTGACCTTGGGTTACATTGGATTGAATCCAATGGCTTGGTTAACATGCATAATGGACTTTAGGCTAGGCCCATTGCTTGATTGGGCTCACTAATAAGTTGTCATGAAGAGGCAAGTGGCTAAATGGGTATAATGGGGAGAAAACTTCTCCCATTGGCGCCTATGGGTATAATGGGGAGAAGTTGGCGCCTTTGCTTCATTATAGAAGTAAAGGGCGCCTCCCCCTTCTTCCTTGCATGGAATGCATACCTCTAAGGCATGTCTTGGGCTGATATGGCTATTGGGCAAATAAGGATAGGTTGAATGAGGTTTATGGTAAAGTCTTGGAGACTTTCCTTACCTCAAACCCTCTCATCCTAGCCGCCCACTTGTCATGATCCTAGCCATCCCTAAACCGCCACTTGGCCTTATAAAAGAGACCCTAGCCACCCCCTCTCAAAGCACTAATTCTCTTGGAGACGTGAGTAAGGAAAGGGGCGAGAGCAAGGGTCCAAGTGGCGCAACTCTTCTTCCATCAAACCCTAGCCGCAAGTGTCTTCTTCCCTTCCATTCTTGGCGCAAGTGTGGGAAGCTCTTGGCGGCATCTTCTCCATCTCCTCTCCTTCTTCTCTTGGCACATCTTCTAGCTTGGAGGTGGTGCATGTTTTGAAGAAAGAGAACAAGGCTTGGATCTTCTTCCCGAGGCTAGCACTGCGCATGGAAGAAGAGGACTCGAGGCATCCGTGTGTGTGAAACTATAGAGGGCGAACACTTGGGCGCCTACCTCGACATTAGCTTCTCATCTTGCTCTCAAGGTATTTTCTATCACATCGTGTCGACCCCCTCGTATGACAATCTTCACTGGGTTTTTGGGACTGGCCTGTCTCAGGGATATTCTTCCGCTGCATATGTAATCTCTGTAATGCCAAAATTTGTTAAATATTCCCGGAGTTTCCCAACAGTGGTATCAGAGCGACTTGTGAGACTCGAACGATGTAATTTCATGCTTTTCCATGCTCACATGCCATATCTCAATTTTTGAAAATTGCATGATCACATGGCAAACGATTTTTCTAAGTAGGAAAAATTAGGGTTTCTTGTTCCTATCATCTTGTCAATCTCTTTTAGAATTTTGGGTTATTTTTCTTGCTTGATTTAAAGATCAAAGGCGCACGTAGTTTTGTCAAGTAGGACGGGCATTGTGTCTTCGGACTGGCTAGGTCTCTTGATCTGACAAAAATGCCAACTGAAAGGATCTATGAAATAATCATGAAAAATTAATCGCGAATAACCAAAAGATTGTGATAAGAAGATGAGGAAAAGAGACTTGTTTTATGAAAAAGTAAAATTTCAGATTTTATGTTTTTCATGAGCATGTAGGATTGCATGAGTAAATACCATTGGTTGTGCATAATGTTGCAATCATGAGTCAAGCCCCTTTGCATGCCTGTGATGTATCCTTGTGAGGCCTGTGTGCCACTTTTCCTTACTTTTAACTAAGAAGAAGATTAGGGTGGCGAATGTACTTGGAGATTCGCGCATCCATGCTTGCTTGCTCACCTTTCTTGATGGCGCATGGTGTAGGTGGCACAAGATGACTTGGTCGAGCCTTAGGGCTTGTGTGCTAGGTGTCTTGGCCCATACATGGTGGCGCATCACTCTTGAAGGAAGCCCATGACATTGGCCGAACCTATGGGGGTGCTTCTAGGGTTTCCCTAGAACTACCTCTAGGTTTTGTGAGCTAAACCATGATGAGCAGGACCTTGGAGCCAATCTTGAAGACTAAGCTAGAGGTCGGCTAGGCTAGGTCTAGTTTTAAGGGGCTTGAGTCCTAGGTCAAGAGTTGAACCTCCTTCTGGCATGGGTTGGTTCAATGTCTTGAATAGGCTATGATCACATCATTCTTTTACTACTTTCATTATCTGCAAAAGCATGCCTTTGATGTTTTATCGTTATGTTATCACTATAGGATGTTAGGGAATACGGGGTGTAATTTAAAATTTTGCAGTCCCAGGACGCAGCGGAAGAATCATTACACCCGAAACATATTCCGGTCCCAAGGATCCATGCGAGAGAGAAGACACAAGGATGTGTTAGAGATGTACCTCTTTTGCTTGTCTAGTTGCCAAAGCCATGTTGAAGGCGCCCATGTGTTCGCCCTCTACAAGTATCCACGCGTCGACTCCTTGATTGTTGCTCCCTTCCACGCTTGGTGCTAGCCTCGGGAAGAGAATTAAGCTTTAGGGTTCCTTCACTTCTCTTGCGCCACCTTCATGGAAGTTACGCCAAGTGCAAGGAAGTAGCCGCCAACTCCTTATCCTCTTCACTCCAAGAGAAGAGGGAGAAGAAGAGTTTCAGCCCTTAGGAAGAGTAAGAGGAAGTGGCGCCACCAAGTCCTTCTCCAAGTCACGCCAAGAGGAGATGAAGGAGAAGACTTGCGGCCACTACTAGGAAGAAGGGTTGCGCCACCTTGATGTTATCGCCCTTTGCCCTTGCTCACGCCTCTCTTTGTATGTTCACGCCTCCAAGGAATTGAACCATTGAGAGGGGGCAGCTAGGGTCCCCTTTATAAGCCAAGAGGCGGTTTAGGGAGGGCCAAGATCATGCCAAGTGGGCGGCTAGGATGAGAGGGGTTTGTGGTAAGGAAAATCTCCAAGACTTTGCCATAAACCTCATTCAACCTATCCTTATTTGCCCAATAGCCATATCAGCCCAAGACATGCCTTAGAGGCATTCTTTCCATCCAAGGAGAAGGGCTAGGCACAACAAGCAAGAGGTATTCGGCTAGGGTAAGGGTTTGGGTGCATGTAGGGTTTATGAGATAAGGAAAGTCTCCAAGACTTTACCATAAACATCTCCTTACTTCTCATATGCGCCCAAGCTCTTTCCAAAAGAGTCCTCAAGCCATATCAGCCTCAACACTTACCATAGAGGCAAGATACCATCAAAGGATGAAGGGGGAGGCGCCACTTCCTTCCAAAGGAAGCAATTTATGCCACCCACACCCCATTATGCCCCTAGGTGCCAATGGGGTTGGGTTTCTCCCCATTATACCCTTTTAAGCCAATTCCCTTTTCATGATAACTTATTATTGGGCCTCATTGGACAATGAGCTAGCCCAAACTTCATGGCATGGGTTGATTAAGCCATTGGATCCAATCCAATGCAACCCTAATCCAAATGTGACCAATTAAGGTCAATTTTGGGTCAACCTGCCAAAATTGAAGTTTGGCTCCAATAACTTTCTTCCAATTCATCAGGCCCATTGGCGCTGATGATGTTAGGGAATGCCCTTAAGGCTAATGTTTGAAGCCTTGGGATATTTTCAGTATCATGTATAAACTATACATATATATGTTTATAAAGGCAATTGTTGTTATTCAGATTGTTACATTATCTGCTGCGGTATGTATACTTCTGAGTAATGTCTCAATGATGTTCAGCTTAGCTGACATTCAGTATTGTCCTTAGTCGAGATATCTCGGTGAACATAAGACAGCCTTGATATGATTGAGACTAATATGTGTTCTAGTCTTATAGGATGCTTCGAGCATGGAATAAGATTGAGACACAAAGGTACATTGGATGTACTGGACTGACCCTACTTAGGATATTCAATTGTTTGTCACAATGTGAATATTCCTTGTATGCAAGCAAGTGGTATATTCCCTCTGACTTGAGA
>JANTFE010004593.1:9214-22082 GCA_027562315.1 Costus pulverulentus | reverse complement strand
TTTTCTCTACAACTATGCTAGTGCGATGTATAAGATTTTTGTGCTTAGTTAACTGGGGCCGGTTATGGCTAAACTTTGTGAACCAGTGTTGCCGGTTGTGGCAGTTTTAAAATTTTGATTTTTGTGTCACCGAGGGCTTTGGCCTGTTTTCGGTGTTTGGTATCATTGATGTTAGTTCTATGAATTTATAGAATCGATATTGTGACTTTGCTTCAAATTTCGAATCGATTTGTATTTTGCGATCAGATTTGATATAACTGTTGACTTGCATATGTCTAGTGCAAGTATTGCGTGGTGGCAGGTACATTTGTGAAATTATGTTTTTATGTATGGATTTTCGAAAAATTTTCAGATCGGGTTTTTCTTGAACTTGGTTTTACTTAGCGTGTGCATCGATCCTGTATGATAACATCCTGATCCTTTATGACTTGTGTTGCTTGTTTGGGGTTAAGATAACGGGATGTTACAAACTTGGTGTTGCTTGGCGACTTCCTTCTCCTCATCTTCCTCTTGGCACGTATACCTTGGAGGTGGCGCAAGGCTTGAGGAATAAGTACAAGGCTTGGATCTTCTTCCCGAGGCTAGCACCGGGTGTGGAAGAAGAGGACTCGAGGTGATCCGTGTGTGCGAGACTGCAGAGGGTGCACTCTTGGGCGCCTACTTCGACATCAGCCTCGCCTTGCTCAAGGTATTTTCTATCTCATCGTATCGACTCCCTCGCTTGCGATCTTCACTGGGTTTTTGGGACTGGCTTGTTTCGGGGATATTGCTTCCGTTGTGCAATGTTTTGTGTAATTTTTATATCTGAAAATTGTAAAATATCCCCGGGGTTTCCCAACAACCTCAGACCATGATTTTCATGAAGAAGCTTCGTCTGGAGGAGAAGACAACCCCCCAAAAGTTTCGGAGGAAAAGGAGTTAAATTAGAGGAGGAATCAATGAAAGAAGGGGCACGGCACTGTTCGCAGCGTGTTTTGGAGGCAAATTATGGCTGTAATTTCTATTACAGCCATGTTGTAACGTTGTTTCTTCTTCTTCTTTCATTTCTAAACACTTTGGTACTATGGCTTATTGTATTACTCTTTCCATGCTAGCTTAATCATATTTTGGGACATGAGTGTAATTCACTTTGATTTCTTAATGATTAGATGACTCTTATTTTCGTCAGAATAGTTTTATTATGATGATTCTACTTATGAGATTGTTGTCTTTGATTCTCCATAGATTGATGTTATTATTCATGTTTTAGAGTTATCACAATAAGGACCGAAAGGTGACTTGCTTGAGAACTTGGAACCCTATAATTGCATATTAGGAACTCTCTTAGGTTAGTTCTTAATTATTTGATTTTAGTGATCTTATTGCCATGATGATAATTTGAACCTAGGGTAGAGTCGAGTTGTCAAACGTGGAGATCTTGCACGAAAGTGAGGATCGGAACGTTGGAGAACCATAAGTTGAACTTGTGTTGAGTCTCGGATGCATGAAAGTGATCCTTGAGATTCTACTTGAGACAATCAACTTAGAATTTGGATGCACGAAAGTGATCTTGTGTTATTTGATTAATGATTTACTTATCTTTAGCTTGGGATAGATCTTGCGCGAAAGCGAGGATTGGTCCCTGCATGATTGTCTGCACGAAAGTGAGATGATCCCTTTATGAAGTAAATTAAGTCTTTATCATAATAAGATTAGTCTGACGACCTTTTATTTATGTCTAGTCATTAGAATTAAGGTGGATGAAACCCTAGTCCCAATGTTTCTCTCTAATTATCTGATTTCGTGTGTTTTCCATCATTGCTTTGCCATTATTTGGTTGCTTAGCTAGTAAAAATATAACTATTTGGTACTTAACAATAAGGTCTCTGTGGTTCGATATCTTTCTTTATTACTTCGAGTATCCGTGCACTTGCGGACACAATAAGTTTTTGGCACCGTTGCCTGGGATTAGTCCAAGGTACACGCCAAACAACTTGGGATACAACAAATTTCATGCATCAGTTAATGAAAAATTTCCAAAAAATAGATTATATCAGAGAAATAAATTCAACATATAAAATCTATTTCCAATTTCTAGAAATTGATATGCATGATAATTCATTAAAAATTTTGGCATGGTGTTTATAGTATTTTCAGAAAAATCCTTCTACACATCCTCATCATATTATGTGAACACAACCAAATCGAAATATCTATCAATAAAATCAAAAGGCGAGGATTTGTGGCATGTGAGCACAAGAAGTTTGAAGTATTCATCTTCCATCTGAACACATGGATTATCAGAAAAATATAAAGGATGGAATGCAAATGAGTAGGAAGAAAATACTCACAGAGGTCTATTAGTCTGTGTCAAACTCAATCATCCTTTGTGTCTTCGAGTTCGAACCACCAAAGTTTTTTTTTTAAGACAAAAATTAATTTTCACCTACAAAAAGAAAAGAAAAATTAGAGCTAAGTAAAAAAAACAAAAAAAATAGGCTAGAGTAAAAGTGCTTCGGTTGCCTCCCAAGAAGCGCTAATTTTCAGTCATTAGCTTGACCGTTCAACACTCAGATTGGATCGTGCTTGTGTGTTTAGTCGCCCTCCTGAATTCTCTATGTCTCATTCCGGGTTTTCATGAACATGAGGCTCAGATTTAAAATAGTGTCTAAATTTACTTATGTGCCTTTTTCCTTTCTCAAGCAACTTTGATTTTCCTCTCTTCCTTCATCTCTTCCTCTTCTTCTTTGCTGCTCTTTCCTGAAATTCTTTATTAGCACACTCAAAAAATGTATCAAATTCAGAAGGTTCATCAAATAAAATATGCATGTCATAAACAACCCCATCATCAATTGTTTCTATGCTACAACATGTCCTTGTGTGTGATGCCTTAATTAAAGAATCAGTCAAATCAAATTCAATTATATCATCACAAATATCAAAAGTCAATTTTCCTTTTCTAACATCAATTAATGCACCGGATGTAGCTAAGAAAGGCCTACCAAGAATAATTGGATTTTTAGAATTTTCTTCCATATCTAAAACTATAAAATCAGCAGGTATTAAAAACTTACCAATGTGTACAGGAACATCTTCTAAATAAGAGGAATTGCCAAGTGCAATCGGCTGGCGTGCCCACCTTAAGAAGCATGGGTCACTTTGTGCATCTCATCCCACCCTCGTGGGACGCAAAGCCTCATGTGGAATAAGGATCTCATCTCACAAGGAAATCTCAGATTTCCCAATTGACTTTGTGGGTTGTCAATTCGATTAAAATAGTGGGTGTCATAATCATTTAAAATAAGTCCAGTTTAAATGATTTGAAGTAGTACTAATCTGTTGTTTCTTGGTTGTTGTAGAATAATGGCCATAAACACTAGTGGATTGACAATGCGATCCCTTCTTGAGAAGGACGAGTTGGTTGGATCCAACTTCATGGACTAGCATCGGAACTTGAGGATAGCCCTCAAGCTCGAGAAGAAGTTGTATGGCCTTGAGCAACCTCTTCATGCGACTCCTGCGCCTAATGCCCGAGCAGCGGATAGAGATGCTTTTAGAAAGCATCAAGATGACTCTTTGGAAGTAGTATGTCTCATGCTAGCCACTATGGCACTTGAGCTATAGGTGCAATTTGAGGAGCAAAACACCTTTCAGATGATCACTCATCTGAAACAGATGTTCGAGGCTCAAGCTAGAACTGAGAGATATGACACTGCCAAAGCAGACTTTCAGTGTAAGTTATCTGAGGGAGCACCAGTGAGACGCTATGTACTCATGTTAATTGGGAACGTGGATCATCTCAGAAGACTGAGGCACACCATAGATAACGAGCTAGTTGTTGATCTTATTCTACAGTCCCTGCCCCCAAGGTTCAATCCATTTGTTATAAATTTCAACATGAACCAGATTGAATGCACTCGGGAGGAACTGTTGAATATGCTTCAAATAGCCGAGTGTGAAATGGGAAAGACCAAATCCAATTATGTTCTTTTGTTCCCTACGATAAAGAAGATGAAGAAGAAGGGTAAGGCATGTGCCAAAGGTCATACCAAAGCACTGAAGAAAAAGGCAAAGAAGTCAAAGGAACAAAGGTGCTTCCACTATGGTGAGCAAGGTCACTGAAGGAGGGACTGCAAGCAACTTCGAAATGAGGAGAAGAAAGGCAAGGCCTCGTCTTCAAGCTCAGGTATTTATGTTACCGAAGTCAACCTTTCTACTACTATGTCATGGGTATTGGATACTACATGCGGAACTCATATTTGTACAAATATGCAGGGGCTCAAGAAAAGTAGATCGGTGCGGCCTGGAGAGATTGACCTACGGGTTGGAAATGGAGCACAAGTTGTTGTTGTTGCTATAAGAATTTTTACTCTCTCCTTGCCTTCTGGACTTCAGTTAGAGTTAGATAATTGCTATTATGTACCTTCTCTTACCAAGAACATTGTATCCATTCCTCGTTTAGCAAGGAAAGATTTTAAATTTGAAATAAAAGAGAACACTTGTTCTTTTTCAATTGCAAATATGTTTTATGGGAAGGGTACTTTATGCAATGGTTTATATTTCTTGGACATGAATAGCTCTATTTGTAACATAAATAGTAAGAGGACCAAACTAAGTGGTTCAATTGGTGCTTTCCTATGGCATTGTCGATTAGCCCATATAAACAAGAATCGAATTCAACAACTCCATGCAAATGGGTTGTTAGATTCAAGTTCCTTGGAGGAATTTGATACTTGTGAGCCTTGTTTATTAGGGAAGATGACAAAGGCACCCTTCACCAGGACAGGTGATAGGGCAGGAGGTTTATTGGATCTTATGAACAGTGATGTGTGTGGGCCATTTAGTAAACAAGCCAATGGAGGGTACAACTACTTCATCACATTTACTGATGATTTTAGTAGATATGGTTATGTCTTTCGGATGAGACATAAATCTGAATCCTTTGAGAAATTTAAGGAGTTCAGACATGAAGTAGAGAAACAACTTGGTAGATCCATTAAAACTCTTCGATCAAATCGTGGTGGAGAGTACCTGAGCAGTGAGTTCTTTGACTATCTGAGAGAGTGTGAGATCTTATCCCAACTCACTCCTACTGGAACACCTCAATGGAATGGTGTGTCTGAAAGGAGAAATCGAACCGTGTTGGACATGGTTCGATCCATGATGAGTCATGCAACTCTACCACTCTCATTCTGGGTTTTGCACTTGAGACAACTTCTCTTATACTGAATAATGTTCCATCTAAGAGTGTCTCCATGATACCATACGAGGTATGGAGTGGGAGACACCCTAACCTCACTTTTATCAAAATCTGGGGATGTGAGGCTTATGTCAAACGTCAGGATTCTAGCAAGCTAGAGGTCAGATCTGATAAATGGGTGTTTGTGGGGTATCCTAAGATACCATTGAGCTATATTGTGATAACAATGAGGCGATTACACAGGCAAAGGAACCACGGTCTCATCAACGGGCCAAACACATACTTAGGAGATTTCACCTGATCAGCGAGATCATTAATCGAGGTGATGTTAAGATTAGTAGATTTGACACAAAGAACAATCTGGCAGACATATTGACTAAGGCTTTGGCGCAGCAGAAGCATGATGGTTACGCTAGAGATATGAGGTTGAGATTCCTCAACCTCTAGGTCTTAGTGCTAGTGGAAGATTGTTGGTGTATATGCCCTAGGACCTAATATTGGTCCATTATTGTACTACTTAACATTGATATTTATATATCATTCTGGCATTGTCGTTATCATCATTTGTTTACATCTACGAATGTTTACTTATGTGATAATATCCCTGGAGACAGATTGGATCTGTGCTCAAACTTTTTGTCCCCAGTCAAGTACCTGGAGACAGCTATGGTACATGAGAGACTAGTATATGGGCTAGTTTGGTACGAAACGCTAACGCAGACATATGGGTATATTAGTGGTAGATATACTGGATCGACTCGTTGTGAGGCAATGACTTAGTGTCATGAGTTATCCTCATAAGTGACAGGAGATGTGTTGATCCCTAGACTTGAGGTCATTGACTCTTCTATGTGGTTAGGGACATGCCTTGACACAACCTAACATCTCGCCATAGTTGGGAGGTCATAACGGTTGTCATTGAGTATGTCACGACCCATATGAGAAGATCAATTAACAAATAGAGGATTTGCCCCTTCCTGAGGGAAGCTTGATATTGACAGGCCCCTTATGGTTCTATGACTGAAAGTGTATGGCCATACCCAGGTGAGAACCTGATTTAGTCATAAACATGTGATTGGGTTAAGACAAGTGGTGACACACTTGTCTAATCGGATATCAGTTTAGCAAAGGGTCTATAATACATCAGTGCCTAGTTGCAATGATGGGGATGTCGATGTTAATATCCATTCTGATGACGTGGGTAGCAGCGATGCACTGCTAGGTGCCACTCACTACTTGTGGAGAGCTTAGGTCAGCACTGCCAAGGTCAAAGGAACCTACAGGGTCGCACACCTTGATGCTCGAGTTTTCATATTGATCGGATAGCCTTTGAATCAAGTTATTGGCTAATTCAGATCTATTTGGGCGATTCATCAACGCCAATGGGCCAAATGAGATGGAAGAAACTTATTAAGGCCAACTTCCATTTTTTGCATATTGACCTAATCAACCATGGTTAACCTTGTTTGATGTTGGGTTAAATTGGATTGGATCCAATAGGTTGATTAACATGCATAATGGACCTTGGGCTAGGCCCATTATATAGTTGGGCTTACTGATAAGTTAATTGGGCTTAAGGAGAAGAAAAGGTAAGTGCATATTGAACCCTAGTTAGACTAGGGCTAGCGCCTATGCCTTAATTAACATCATGTGATTAATTAAAATTGATTTTTAATTAATCATTTGAGATAAAATAGGGGCTAATTAATTAATTAATTAGAGTCCTATTTTTGTGGAGATTTAATAGGGCTGATTTTGTTTAAATTAATTAGAGTCCTAATTGGATTAGGATTTAATTAATTAATTCCTAAAATCATGCTCTCCTAATTCTTCTTCAAGCCACACATGATATCTATAATAGAGAACCTAGCCCGCCCCTCTCATGGCACTAATTCCTCTCGGAGGCGCGGAGACAAGTGGAGGGGCAAAAGCTTGGGGTTCTTAGAGATTTTCTCCTCTTCTTCCATCTAGACTATAGAGATCTTCTTTCTCTTCTTCCTGTGGCGCTTCCTCACCTTGGTGATTGGCGCAACTATTCAAGAAGAACTCCCTTGGCGTCGATCTTCTTCCCGAGGCTAGCACCGGGCCTGGAAGAAGAAGACTCGAAGCATCCGTGTGTGTGAGACTGCAGAGGGCACACACTTGGGCGCTTACATCGATATCGTCTCAAATTGCTTCAAGTTACCTTTCATCTCATCGTGTTGACTCCCTCGCATGACGATCTTCACTGGGTTTTTGGGACTGGCCTATTTCGGGGTTATTCTTCCGCTGTGCTTTCTATGAAAATTTTTTAAAATATCTCCGGGGTTTCTAAACAGTGGTATTAGAGCGACTTGCGAGCCTCGAACGATGTTTTTCATGCTTTTCTATGCTCACATGCCATATCTAATTTTCGCAAATTGCATATGCCATGCTCATGACTTTTCTTAATAGGAAAAATTGTAGGACTTTGCTTCCAATCCTCTATTCAATTTCTTTTTGATTATTGGATGATTATTTTTCTGATTGATTTAAGATCGAAGGCACACGCAATTTTGTCAAGTAGGATGGGCATTGTGTCTTCAGACTGGCCGGGTCTCTTGATCAGACAAAATTGAAAGCTGAAAGGATCTATAAAATCATGATGAAACATAATCTCAGATAATCAAAAGATCTGTGATAAGAAGAATAGGAAGAAAGACATGTTTTATAAGAAACTAAACTTTCAGATTTTAGGTTTTTCATGAGCGTATAGAATTGCATGAGTAAGTATCTTGTTTGTGCATGATGTTGTGATCACTAGTCAAGCCCCTATTCCATGCCTGCGATGTATAGTCAAGCCCCTATTCCATGCCTGCGATGTATTCTTGGGAGGCTTGCGTGCTGCCATTCTTGGGGGCGCATCTGATAGGGCCTAGATGGCTGCTACCGCATGTGCACGGTCTATCGCGTAATAAATAAGATCGAACCTATAGGGACTAGGGTCAAGTACTAACTGATCGGTCAACTCGTAGCTTAGTAAATGATTAAGGGAGAAATAGCTAAAATCCTAGTGCAAGTAATTAAATTAAAACAGACTTAAATCAAGCAAAGCAAACGGGGTTTTAGATCTATGAGAGATATTCGAGATTTTAGGTTTCACCACACTGAAGCATGTAGAAATATTAATGTTTGATATTTTAAATTGAGTTTTATCTAAATTCTCAACGTCATCCTTCCTAGGGACCAGACCCGCTCCCTCTCAGGACACGGTCCGGTATCCGACTAAACCCAAGTCTCTTACTCTCGTAGCTTACCGGGTTAAGACGGATCCAATGGGATCTGTGAAGGATTAGGGTTCCTCGGGTGATTTCGAGTGCTCTCGCAACACGAAATCACTAGTCCAGTCTAAGGGGTTCCGATGATCAAGGTTCACCTCTCAGTCCTTCCCTTGACATCTAAGACGTGCATACGTATGGCCAGTACATAAACATGAGATAAAACATCCTAAACATGAATAAGAACAAAGATAAATATGAGAAATAAGTAGGTGAAACATTAATATCAATCATTCTTACAGTGGGCTACGCCCAAACCCCAAAAATAGAGTTAATCTACAAGATTCATCGTTAAATACATAAAATTGCTCATAAAAGTTGATTCAAACCAAAGGGAATGGTAGATCCTTGATGAAAGAAGGTCAAGCATGCAGATCCACGCCGTAATGATGAAGAAATCAAGCCAGAACAGTGTTGTCGCCTAGAAAATCGCCCCAAACCCTAAGGTCTGGCCCCTTCACTTCGTTCTCCGCAACCACTTGATCAAATCCCATGATTCCAGTCCCAAAATGTGCATATCTAAGTTGGAAAGGTCTCCCTGAAATTTTGTTCAATTCTGAGCCAGGAATAGAAAGTTATGGCCGAAATACCGAGCGCCAATCGAAGCTGCGCGAGGCGATGCACAGCCGTGTATCGGTGCACGGGCACGCCCGTGCACGGCTCGGTTTCTGGATAACTTATGATTAACGGCCATGCACGGATGCACAACCATGCCCGTGTACAGCTCGGTGAAGCCTGGATAGTCAGATCATGCACGGCCATGCATGGGTACACACCCACGACTATGCATCCTGTAGAAAACTCCGATTGGGCTGAAATTTGGCGTGTAGCTTCGTCTCATCAAGGGAAATCGTCCCATAACTTTAGATTCTCCAAATTTCATCGATTTTGAGGCCAAAAATCTATATTTTCATAAAACAAGGGAGAAGTGAAGACTGAAGAATATGAAGCATTTGAGTACATAATTGAGACAAAGCATGCATTTTACTCCAAAATAATAATAGAATTAAGTCACGAAATATCATATTTTTGCATGTTATCAAATACATCGGACTTAAAGTTTTGATTTTGCTCATGCAATTGAATTGTCTAGAATACAATGATGACGTGGAATAGGGAATCTCAAATAGATTAACTGGGTCTAATAAGGTTATTGGTTAAACACAATAGGTCTTCAGGTTATAATGCAGTATGGAAAGCAAATTAAACCAATTATCATGGATACAATCTATAGAACATGCAAAGTTACATTACCAAAAACCTTTACTATACACCTCACACAAATGATATAATTGATCAAGCTTTCAAAAAGACATATAATTGTGCAATAAGTCATGGAGAAATAGCATCAGTACCACATAGTCCCTATGTGGTGCCTTTTTTTTCTTTTTTTTTGAAACATAAAAAAATGATAAGTGCCAAGCTTTGCTTCGTTACCACCTAGGTTCCATTGTGAATGTTTAGAACTATGGGGTTAGCGCCAAGTAAGAGTGGTGATGAACTTAGGTCCCACTAACCCTTTTTACCATTGAGATGCTATGAATAGTGCCAAGTGGAAGTACAATGTGCAATGTACAAGAACACTTCGGTACCACTATTATTATTTCTAATTCCCATGACAAAGTGCATAATGACAGTAGCTGTATGGAGCTAGATGCAATCAATCACTACACATGAGATGATCATCCAGGGTGAGGTATAGTAACAAGTATGCTCTTCAAGATCATATAAATAATGAATTTGGTTAATTACATCAATCAACTACAGTAAACCAAAGAATCAAATGTGAAAACCATAATGATTATAGACCATTGGCAGATAAAAGTTTAGATTCCTATCCCAAGCAATCAAGTAGTTAGAGAACAACACAATACTACAAGACAAAGCAAATAGCATAAAGAAAAGTAGGGTTTGGGCAAGACAGTAAAGATGTTGATACCACAAAATAACAAAGCATGCAAACTAACATAAGCTGACCAGAGAAAAATAATAATTAACAACTAAAGAAAACTACTGGAAAAATAGAAAGCTGACCAAGTAATGGGTGAAACCAAAGATGCTCATCCCCAACGCCGATGCAGCCTCGCCTGAAGGTCATGTACAGACTCTAAAATAGAGGGTTGTACTCGTCCTTGGTGCTCAACCTCTGTCTCGAGCTGTTGAATCCGGTCAATGCCCGCATCGACAGACAGGTGAGTCTCTTACTAGGCGTCGCGGACAAACCGGATCATAGTCTCAATACGGTCGAGCTAGGTAGAAGGGCGCTGCTGAGAAGGTTGTGGGGGTTCAGTGGCAACAGGCACATCCTCATCCTCAACTGCTTCCACTCTCCAGTTCCGCTGCTCTCGAATAGTAGTACATGCTGGATTTGGCAGCGGTAACTTCACATCGCTCCCAGGAAAGATCAAGCTGTAAAGTTCACCTTCCTTCACTATCATCCGCATCGAGATGCAAGAATCAAGCTCGAGTCGGCTATTGCCCCACGCCTGCTCCATCTAGTAGGGATGAATCCCTACTACATAAGCAAGAGGGGTAAGAAGTCCCCCGAGAGCTATTGCACCCTTCGGTGCTCTTGATACCTTCTACAGTTATCGGGCAAAGTGGAAAGCAGTGTTGTGGCAGACTCCATGCAGCATAGCCCAAAGAAGCAAAAGCTCAGAAGCTCGGACAAGACAATCAGACTCCCCTCGACTAAAAATAGTATGTACAAGGACACGATGCACATATTTCACCACGGGGTTCCTCAGGCAAGTGACTCTAGCTGTACTAGTGTCAAAAGGGCGGAAGCCAATCAGATCAGCCCAGAACTTGCTTGCTTTAAACTCAGTTAGTGTGAGGAGCATCCCATCAGTAGGGAAACCATAAATAGAGTTCAGCTCCATCAATTTAAGCACATATTCAGTGTTGTTGAGCCGGGAGGATAAGCTGCCGTCATCTTCATCCGTGTGGATGCCAGCATGAAATTCCATGGATGAGAGGAACTCTAGTACAATGGGGATGTTGGTGGGGTAGTTGATAGTGAAGAATTGATCCCACCCCACTCGTTGAAAGAGCCTTTGTACATCTTCGTAGAAACCCAAAGTATTCAGTGTTGCATGATCCAAGAATCGTGTGGTCACCACCGGTCGGCGTGCAAGGGTGGTGAGCCTGGTAAGTTGCTCTGGATCTTGAGAGATAATCCCATATGATGTGGGTGGCAAGGCTAGTGGTGGAAGATGCTCGGTGGTGGCCTGAGAAGAGGAGGACGCCCGGTGCTTGGAAGTGGTCTGCTTGCGTCGAGACATTCTGGAGGCGTAGGATGGTGACACAAAGTTAGCTGATGCTGTGGAAGGAGCTTTGGAGGCGTCGGCGGCGAAGAAGGAGGGTCGGCGATGGCGGAATTGTGGGCGGCGACCAGAACTAGGGCGGTGGCTAAACAGCGGCGGGAAGCACGGATCAGTGTCAGAAAGTTGGGGGAAATGATCGCCGGCGGTCAATCGACCAGCGGAGGCAGTGGATCTGGACGGCGGCGGCGACGGCGCTAGGGTTGCGTACACGGGTGTGTACGCAGCTGTGCAGGTGTCTCTCTTTTATAAAATGTCATGCACGGGTGTGTATGGACACACAGCCCAGCCCGTGCAACGCTCGGTCTCCGGAAGCATATGAGTTCACTTATGATGCACGGCCATGCATTGGTGCACGAGCAGGCCCGTGCACGTCTCGGTCAAGTGCGGGTGTGAAATCTCATTACACGTAACGGCCGTGCGCGCCTTCACACCCATGCCCATGCAGCGCTCGGTCGCGCGTTTGGAAGGGTTAACCAAGCCGTGCACGGCTGTGCATGGATGCATGGGTGCGACTGTGCATAGCTCGGTGATACCTGAAAATTTTCAAAAAAATTTCATCAGCATGGTACAGCTTAGAAAGCATAAATATGAAGTAAAAATTGAAAAATAACAAAGTCTAAATCATGAAAATAAATGAGAAAGTAAAAATAGCAAACAAGTGGTTGGGTTGCCTCCCAACAAGCACTTCTTTAGGGTCACTAGCTTGACCGTCATGATGCTCATGGTGGGTCTGGGGGTGGTGAGGCTAAGTAGGTGGCATGGAGCCTCTGCTTTCGTTGTTGCTCATGAAGTACACCTATTAAAATGAGCATGAGATATGATAGTTTATCTCTAACTGTCTTGACAGAACATGAATTAACAAAATGGTGAAACACATAGGCCGTCCAAAGGTCAACTGAAATTTTATCTCTAAATGGGTCCAACTCCTTCTTGTTTAAATCGGCTCCCATGGCATCCTCAGTGTGAAAGTACCCCTTAAGATAAGGGGGGTCCCCTTCTAGGGGGAGCATAACCCTAAAGCATATGGCGCATAAAATTTTCTTCTTGCGGAACTAGGGTTATAGGAT
>JANTFE010000466.1:0-15031 GCA_027562315.1 Costus pulverulentus | reverse complement strand
ATCAAGAAATGAACGGTTAGATCTTGAACCTTTAGGGTTTAATCTAGACCATATGGCTTGGGTTAATTGGTCTTGGACCAAACCGAATAGAACTGGCTCATGATTGAGTGCATGGTTCATGGGAGATGAGTTAAGCGTTTGGTTCACTCAAGAGTGAACGCATGAGCTTTGACACCTTTCCATTTTTGGAATTCAGTTTCAAAGTGGAAATGGTGTAACGCCTCCACATTAGTGTGGGAGGTTACTCTCTTGCCGAATTCTCTCTAGTGAAAGTTTTTCTCCATTCGGTGGAGAGCACTTGACGAAAGCAAGGAGAGGAAGTCTCGCCAAGCAAAACCTAGAAGTTCCCTTCCCTTCCATTTTCGATCAAGGACATCTTGGAGATCCTTGCTAGCACAAGGAGCATCCAAGGAGCAAGTCATCACTCATTTTGTGTGCGACAATTTGGAGGAGACCTATCTTGATCTCTCGCTTCCAAGTCGCCATCCTCTTCATGGCTTTGGTATGATTTCTCATAGCCTTAAGTTGATCATATGGTTATCATATGTGATCTTCTAGAAACCCTCTTTCCGCCATGCTTGCTAGATGCGCATGTTTAGGGTTTCACCCCCTTATATTAGGGACCCTTTCAAAAGGGAACATGTATGCCGAGTGAATTGGATTCACACTTATGCTATGGTATGGGTGTAGTCTTGGAAGACTCTTTCATTCATATCGGGAGCATGTGATGTGTTGCTAGATACCCCTCTCTGATCGTGATAACGTAAGTTATCGTTACCGACATTGAAGGAAACACTTAGGGTCGCACAATTTGATGATATGGCTTACTTATGTCAGATCGTGTGGACTGAATTGTTCTGGTTCAGTTTAAAGGAATTTAAACTCTGATTGGAAGTGAGATCTGGTCTGATCATGTTTGATTGATTAGGGCTTGAGATAGGTAAGCTTCGATCGAGAGAATTGATGCTTGATCATAGAGATCAAGAGGGTCGAGAGATGTGTGGTTAGATCTTGAACTCATACACGACCAAGGACTCCTTGGATCTTTGCTAGCACAAGGAATACAAGGAAGAAGTCATCATCTTCTTGTGTGCGATTTCCTTTGGTGAAGAGCCGCTCGCCCTTTCTTCTTCCAAGTCGCCACTCAATCAATGGCAATGGTAACGCATCATTTTATCCTTCTATGGTTGCTCATATTATCTTGCCTCTCGATCCTATCAAACTTAGTTTTTCGCCTATGCAAGATCTTATAGATGCGCATGTGACTAGGATTTCACTTTCAAATTCATGAGGTTGAAATTCTATTACTATGCATATTGCAAAATTTTATTCGATTAAACTTTTGAGTCTTAAAGATTAATTTCAAAAGATGATGTATTTACTTGAAAATTTTGAGTGGGATTAATGAAATTTTCTATGGATGATTATATTTTAGAAATTTATTCGTCATGTGAAAATTTATTTTTTTGGTATTGATTTCTTTATTTGCTTGAGGACAAGCAAAGTTTGAGCCTTATGTGTTTGATGACTCTAAATTTCATAGTGTTTTTCATACTTATTTGGTAGTCTTTTGAACCATAATTTTACTCTTTTGCTTTGTTTTTATACTTTTTTTACCAAATGCTTCGGAATCTACACCATCTTTGGTTTTTGATCAATTTCAGGTGAAAAGGCACTATTTTTAGGCATTTTCGAGCAAAATCAAATACATGGAAGAGTTACCATCATCAAGAGGAGTCCACATAATAAATTTCACGCAAATCAGAGCAAAAGACCAAAATACGACAGTGCTGTAATATATATTACGGTACCGTATTATGGTACAATACCGTAATATCGGAGCACCTGCCGTATTTTGGTGTATTTTCAAATCAGATAATTGTCTTGATTTTACGGCACCGTCGTAAAGCATTACACGGCCATAATTTGGATCGCTTCAGAATAGAGACACTTGCCGAAATTACGGCGCTGCCGTAAACCATTCCATGTGTCGTATTTCCCAGGCGATTCAGACCAGAGAACTCGTCCGATTTTACGGCACGGTTGAGAAGCATTTTACGGGCCGTAATTTTGACAAAGGGTTCATAGAACCAAAATATGGCTCTGCCGTAAAATATTTTACGGCCGTAATTTCCATTCAAAAATGCGATTTTTACGGGCCCAAAACTTGCGCGGACCATATCTTTTGATCTAGACCTCCAAATTGAGATCCGAAAAGATGCTGCGGACTTGTCTTTAGGAGGAGAAGACACACAAAGTAAAAGGACAAATTTTTATTCAGTATTGGGGGAGCAATCGACAGAGGGGCGGAATTGCTAGGGTTCATCGGTTCTCAGCCTACAGACCACCTCTGGCCACGAAATTTGATAGAGAGCTTCGCCTGGTGAAGGAGAACGTGCATATGAAGTTTTAAAAGGATTCCGATTTGAGGAGAAATTAACGAAACAGCGGTGACAACGCTGTTCTAGGCAATTATAACTCTTCTCATCTTCTTTTCGATTCCTATTCATACAGAAACATGTTTTGTTGTTATTCCTTCATCATGGTAGCTTAATCTTTCTTTGGGACATGGGGGTGTAATCTCTTTGTTTCTTAATGACAAAAAAAACCCTAATTTTGTCAAACTAATTTTATTGTGATAATTTTACTTTTGTGATTAATTGCTCTTTAATTCTCCTTAGTTTTATAAATATCAGCATGTTTCAGAATTTTGCAAAATAGATTGAGAAGTTGATTGTTGAATTTCGGAACCCTAGGAATTATCGTAAGAGATTAGGTTGTTCTTCGAATTCTAATTCTTAGAGAAATTTAATGCCTTGTTGATTTTATGATTCTTTGAGTTGAGTTAATATTTTAGACTTGATTTGATGCTGCAAGAGATTGAGTATCGAGTTGTCAGAGAACCTTGAGTAAAACTTTTGTTGAGTCTCTAATGCACGAGAGTGATCTTGAGTTTTCACTTGAGGTTGTCAACTTTAGAATTCGGATGCACAAGAGTGATCCTTGAGTTCTTATTAGATGGTTTACCTATTTTCAGCATTGATAAGGTCTTGCACGAGATTGAAGATCGGTTCTTCGTACGACTGTTTGTGCGAGAGTGAAACAATTTATTTATTAGATAAACTATACCTTTATCATGATAAAATTGGATTGACAGACAGTTTTCTTAATCTAGCCATTATAAATTAAAGTAGATGAACCCCTAGTCCCGATCCCTTCTCTGATATTTTCTCCGTGTTCTTTTTGATAGTTTGATTCACTATTTTCTGATTGCCTAGCTAGCGAGAAATCAATTATTCAGTACTTAGCAACAAGGTCTCTGTGGTTCGATATCTATTTTATTACTTCGAGTATCCGTGCACTTGCGGACACAACACAACTCCACCCGCGTGGAGTTCAAGGAGTAAGTGGTCGCGAAGGGATGACCGGGGGATGCACAAGCGGTTTCCCGAGAAGAGGTAACCCTCACAAAGCTGAAATGGCGACTCGGGGTCGTAAGACTCGGAGAGGGCAGCGTAAGCGGCCCCGAAGTCGGGACAAGTTGGGTAGTCATCATGAACATGGTAGAGCGTGTTGACACGAGTGCGCATTACACACAAGAGAGTTCGGACGCGACTCGGGGCATCCGCGACAACATTTTCCTTGCCCGCCTTGTGATTGACCACGATAGAGTATTGTTGCAAGTACTCGACCCATTTGGCATGGCGGGCGCCCAACTTCTTTTGGGCATTCAGGAAGGAGAAGGCTTGGTGGTCACTATATAAAACGAACTCGTGGTGAAGAAGATAGTGCCGCCATTGCCGCAATGATTGGACTATCGCGTAAAATTCCTTATCATAAGTCGAGTATCGCTGGCGGACAGCATTCAGCTTCTCGCAAAAGAAGGCAACGGGGTGGCCCTCCTGGCTAAGGGAACCACCGATGCCGGAGCTGGAGGCATCGCATGCGACCTCGAAGACTTTCGAAAAGTCAGGGAGGCGCAGGATAGGGGCGGTGGTCAAGGCATCCTTAAGCGCATCGAAAGCTCGTTGAGTGGCATGGGTCCACTTGAACTCGTCCTTAAAGAGAAGCTGGCTGAGGGGGGTTGCAATCATGTTGAACCCATGGATAAACCGACGGTAGAAGCCCGCAAGACCCAGGAAACTACGAACTTCCGACACAGTATGAGATTCAGGCCAATGCTGAATGGCCTCAACCTTAGCGAGGTCGATGGACTGACCTTGGTCAGACACGATGTACACAAGGAAGTACACCTGGTTGCTCATGAAGGTACACTTCTTTGTGTTAAGGAATAGGTGCTCCTTGCGCAGGAGGTCGAATGTGGAGCGAAGATGCTCCAAGTGCTTGTCCTGGGTCCGACTATAGATCAAGAGATCGTCAAAGTAGACGACCAAAAACTTGCCCATATAGGGCCGAAGAACTTGACTCATCAAGCGCATGAATGTGGATAGGGAGTTAGACAAACTTAATGGCATGAAAAGCCAGTCATAAAGACTGTCCTTGGTTCTGAAAGTAGTTTTCCACTCATCGCCCTCACGAATGCGGACTTGGTGATACCCGCTATGGAGGTCGAGCTTGGAAAACCACGATGCGCCGGAGATCAAGTCCAACATGTTGTCAAGCCGAGGTATGGGGAACCTGTACTTGATGGTTATCCTATTAATAGCATGACTATCAATACACATGCACCACGACCCGTCCTGCTTACGCGTGAGTAGCACGGAAATGGCACAAGGGCTGAGACTCTCGCGGATGTACCCCTTTGTAAGGAGTTCATCCACTTGACGCTGCAGTTCAGTGTATTCCATGGGGTTGCGCCGATGATGGGGCAAGTTAGGGAGGGGTGCTCTGGGAACGAGGTCAATCGCATGTTGGATTTCCCTGTCCGGAGGAAGACCATGAGGCAAATCCTCGAGGCTAATATCGCTAAACTCGGAAAGGAGAGCGGACACCTGAACAGGCGGTGCCGCACCCATGCACAAGGCGGAATCCTGCACTTCGCATAGCATGAGTGCATAGACGGCCTTGGTCTCATGGGCCTCGCGAACGAGGGCGGGGGTGCGCATGAGGGAGACCATGGCAGAACGTGGAGGGGTAGGTGTCGAGGGTGTGATCAGGCCCTTAGAAGTGGATGCGCGAAGCTCCTTGGGCAGAGCCGAAATCAAGCGGATCTTCTGCTCACTGTGGTCAAACACATAAGTGTTCGACCGGCCATAGTGGACCACATCCCTATCATACAGCCATGGACAGCTGAGGAGGATGTGGGTGACATCCATAGTCGCCACGTCACACAATATCTTCTCGCGATAGTTCCCAAAAGCGATGGGAACCTGACATTGGTGTGTGACCGGAAGGCTCGTGGTATGTACCCATGCGATAGAGTAAGGCCTCGGGTGGAGTTCAAGGGGAAGGCCGAAACGCGTGACCTCGGTCCGAGAGACCACGTTCAAGCTGCTACCTCCGTCAATGCCAATCTTACACGAGTGCCCATTGCACTTGATGTAAGTCATGAAAATGCTCGAGCACCTCCAATCCTTGGAGGGCGCAGGCTGGACAAGGTTGCAACACACCACAAGTGTGGAAGGACCCGACTCTTCACCACTTGTGTAGTGTTGTGTCCGCAAGTGCACGGATACTTGAAGTAATAAAGAAAGATATCGAACCACAGAGACCTCATTTGTCAAATACCGAATAATCGATTTCTTACTATCTAGGCAATCGAAACTATGCAAGTGAACTAAAGAAGGCTAATGAAAATATTAGAGAGAGAATCTGGGACTAGGGTTTCATTCATTTTAATTTCCATGACTAGATATGAAAAGATGTTCGTCGAGTCTAATTTTATCATGATAAAGATGCGATTTACTTCATAAAGAGATAGTCTCACTTTCGTGCAGACAAACATACAGGGGATCAATCCTCGCTTTCACGCAGGATCTATCCCATGCTGAAAATAAGTAAATCATCAATCAAAGAACTCAAGGATCACTTTCGTGCATCCAAATTCTAAGTTGATTATCTCAAGTGGAGTCTCAAGGGTCACTTTCGTGCTTCCGAGTCTCAACACATGTGATACCCATGCTTTAATGTCACTATTATCATTTTGTGATAGAATCAATGTTGCTTTGAAAAGTAAATCAAGTGGTGCCACAATGCATAAATTCTAAACCTACTAAGTTATTTTGTTTGTATAGACTCTTGAAGTTAAATTGTAGCTAAGTGATATTCAAAGTTCCTTTTATAATGGTATAACTCAAGATTCATACTAGGACTCATTGGGAATAATGTGAAAAGAATTGGGCAAAACGGTAAATTTACCATATCATAAGCTAATTGGGAATTTGTTATCAATTGATCAAGTAGAGAAAATAAAATTACTAAATTTTGCGTTCATAGTTGATGGGAGAAGAGCTAAACCACCTTATAATTGGAAGAAGTGGGAATTAATAAGGTTATGCCACCTCATGGCTTGCATGAGAAGACAAGCACCAAGTGTTGCCACCTAATGGCATGCATGAGAAGACAATCACCAAGTGTTAACACCTCATGCTAGAGGCTTTCAATTAGGGAAAAATTAGAGAAAAATGAGGGTTTCCACGAGAATGTGTCGTTTGGCTTGAGGGAGGGAGAAGTGGAGGTTTTCAAGGGGAAAAGAAGAGGAGAAAAGGAAGAAAAAGTCCACTAAGTCAAGTTTCTACCCTTTTCCCTACATTTATGCTTTTAAAATTATGATAATTTTTGTAAAACGTGTGATTATGATTCATGGATCTATACTTTGCTGAGATCAAAGGAATTTTAGGAGAATTTACCATCATATTGTAGAGTGTTTCAAGAGCAAGTAAGTATGGTCTTGTGACTCATGCAAATATGACCTTGTGGTGGTTTTTGTGATGTAACTTTGTCTACGCAAATGATATTTTATTGAAACTTAATTTGTGTAAAATAAGACTTGAAGATATTTCCAACGCCTCTAATATTTGTATACTTCATTTGATTTAGGATATCAAGTATGTAGCAACATACAGGATCTCATTGCTGTAGTACCAGACTGACCTACTTGTGGTATTTTACTTATAACATTTGATTGACAACTCGGTTTTGAGTAATTCTTGTTTTACACGAACGAAGATTAAAAGAGATTTCCAGAGGACCATATATTACAAAGTATCACCATGGATTTTTGTACCAAACAGATAACAATGTTTGGTACATGTATTTGGAACATAGGGCTGACCTCTTTGTAGTAATTGTCTTGTAAGTATGGATTTACATATTAGTTTGATATGATATTTTGTTTGAATGAAAGAAGACTCAAATACCTTTCCAATGAGTCATATATTGCATATAGTTGATATGGTACATGGCTTGAAATAAACAATAACTTTCGACTCATTGATTATGTAACCTGATCATGCACATTCTGACCTTTTGACACTTGAGATGCTATAACATTTTGTATACTTTGTCAAATTGCACAAATTCAGATTTTGTGGAAAGTAGATTCAATTATCTTTCCAATGATACCTCTTTTGTATGACTATCTATAGCATTTTCCTATGATTCAGTTGCCTAAATAACGGATCATGTTGCACATGTTCTGCTCTTAGTATATGGTACAATGTGTTATGCTCAATGTGCTACAGTCTATGCTGATAACTTATTATGTGATCCATGACACTACCATTGTATTTGGAAGGTGACCAAGTGTTCCTAGAGACTTTGATATGCACCTTTGAGGTCTTGTATCCATGATCATGTTGTAAGGGCAATTGTATGAAGGCAATAATGCCATTTTGTTACTTTGACTTTGTTATGATACCATTGTTCTTTGGCCCTTACATCTTATAGTGGGAAATTGATTTGATCCCATTTATGGGAATTTGGCTATGGATGTGGAACTAAGTGCTACATGGAGCAAAGTGCCACATGAGAAATCATGGGGGCCACCTCTAGAATCCCTCCATATTTGGTGATGGATGTGGAACTAAGTGCTACATGGAACAAAGTGCCACATTAGAAATAATGGGGGCCACCTCTTGAATCCATGGGAGCCACCTCTAGAATCCCTCCATTCACATTTGGTTGGGCCATGGTGAGCCCTTTGCCGGCTTTTTGCTTTGTGGGCTTTCCTAGACGTGGGTTAGTCTTGCTTCCAGACGTGGAGGACTTTGTTTGTTATGGTTCCCACTATTCTTTATATGATGCTTTGATAGAGACTTTTGACATTTGACACTCATAAGAGGATACCTTATATTGCTATTATGACACTTTGTTTTGAATACCATGAGATCATGACATTACCCTTGCTCCTATGCTTGAGTAGACCCTGCTCAGCTATTCATATGCTCTGGTTCTTCATGTTTTGAATGCCATAGTTTTGAGATATCAATTTGGTTGTACATTTTTATACTGATTACCATGACAAGCTATGTTCCAAAGTAATGATGATGAAAATCTATGTTTTACAGTAGTAACAAAATTATATTTTGTTCCATGGGCTTGGTGGATCTTGTTGAGTTTTCATAACTCACTCTTTTGATTTGATATATATTACAGGTTAGCTTTTGGTTGCTTTCCTTGGGGCAATAGAAGAAGAGCTAATAAATGCTTGGATGCTTTTGGTTTTGTTTTAATGAGTTGAAATAGTAAACTCTTGTATATGATGTTTTGGTTTGTATATGTTATTTTGGGAGTGTAGAAGAAGTAAGTTGAATTTTGTAAAGTGATAATATGATGTGAACTTTTGTGTGCGGTATAAATGAAGGTTGATCTTTGATCTCAAAATTGAAGTTAGAAGTTGTATTGAAGTATATTGTCTTATATGGGTGTGTTTGGTTTGATGTTAGTTGATATATGATTAGTGTTATTGTTGTGATTGTGTTGTTGTTGCAACCCTAGAAGTCTATATATATGGTCTTGATGTGATTTACAATTTTGACATGTTTTGAAACCTGGGAATGGAATTTTCTTTACATTATGATTCTAGCGGTGTGACAACACAGGTTCTACTTAAGGTTCTCCAACGATCTAATCCTCACTTTTGCGCAAGATCTTCATGTTTAACAAAATAACTCAATCCTACATTCAAATTATCAAACATGGCAATTATTCTTCTAAAATTAAGAAATACGAACTAACCTAATTTCTTACGGTGAGTTCCTAATATTCAATTTTAGGGTTCCAAGTTCTCAAGCAAATCACTTTTTAGTCCATAGTGCGAAAACTCTAAAAACATGCATGATAATAAGAAAACTATGGAGAATTATAAACAATTGTCACATAAGTAGAATTATCACGCTAAAATTATACTCGACGAACTAATGAAAAATTTATCTAGTCATTAAGAAATCAAAGGGAATTACTCCCCCGTGTCCCATAAAAGGTTTAAGCTAGCATGGATGAAAGGTTACAATATTCCATAGCATCAAAGTGTAAGAAATCAAAGAAAGAAGGGAAAAACAAATAACCACACGGTTGTAATGGAAATTACAGCCGTAATTTCCACTCGTGAACAATGCCAGCGGCGTGCTTTTGTTGATTTCTCCTCCGATCGAGATCCTTTCTCTTTGAAACTTCTGGGGTATCGTCTCCTCTTCTAAGCGAAGCTTCACCTCAAATTTCACTGCCAGAGATGCGCTATATGCTTCCTAGTGGTGAAACCTAAGGCGGCGGCATGAAACTCAATTTCTCTCTCATCAGTTAATGGAAATTAGGGCTTTTGGTGTCTGTGTATTCTCCTTACGAAAAGCTCCCATTTTGCTTCTTACGGATCTTTGAATTATGGCCTGGATCATCCGCAATTGATCGTGCAAAAATCGAGCTTCAAAAAATCTGAGAAAATTGCGTGTTCAGAATAGAATTACGGTCGTGGTTTCTATTACGGCACCGCCGTATTTTCTTTATGTTCTCCTATACAGAATTCGACCAGAATTACGGTAGCATGAAATTACTTACGGCAGTACCGTATTTTCTGCAAATCTCTTGGGTCAGAAAACGTGCCAAAATACAGCACCGTGGAAATTATTATGGCCCTGCCATAAAATTTGGAAATCTCTCGAGAGAAAAATAGATTGAAATTACGGCCCATGAAATTCCTTTCAGTAGTGCCATAATTTCTGAAAAACTTTTTGGACGAAAACTCCCAAATTACGGTAGTGCTCTCTGATATTATGATAGCTGTGAAAATACAGTACCGTAATATAGATTACGACACTGCCATATTTTGGTTTGAAGCTCCAATCTTCATAAAATTTGACATGTAATCTCCTCTTGATTGTGGGAATTCATTCATGCATCTGGGATTGCTTGAAAACGCCTGAAAATCATGCCTTTTTACCTGAAAATCATCAAAAACCAAAAAGAGTGTAGATTCCGCAGTATTTGATAAAAAAGACATAAAAATAAGCAAAGGTTCATGAATTTGACAAAAAAAAAGATATCGAGTCGTGTGTTGCCATGAAGCTTATTATTCACCGGGGTGACTCTTACTACCTCACATTCAAAGGAAATCAGTTTTTCCTCCCTTTGCCGAACACAGAGCGCACCACCATCCACGTGCGGCAAAACTGGCGCATCCAGCCCATCGCCAACCCTCAGCCCGACCCAGTTGACACGACACCTCCGACCCCCGATGCCTTCCATTTTGGTGGCTCTTCCTCTACCGGTCTATGATGGCCCTCTTATAGGAGATGCATGAGGAGCAGCTTCGGCAAGGAGGGGAGCTATTTCGCCAGGGGGAGGCACTATATCAAATGAATACCACTCTCAGCTATCTCCGCCAGGAGCAGTCCATGCATTGGTCAGCTATGGAGGTAGGGATACAGCGTCAGCACAAGATGATGAGCTCTGTTTGGGAGAAGCTTTCTTCCATGGATGGTCGATTGGCCTTTCTCTCTGAAGAGAACATGGAGTGGGTTACTGTCTCTTCAGATGAGAAGGGACAACCAGATTATTTGCACCGCGGCAAGGGCAAGAGCTCTAGAACTTCTAGCTCTAGGTCACAAACGAAGAAGTGAGCTTCTCATCTCGGCTTCTCACCTACTCCTCTCACGTCTCGGGAATTCGCATAGAGGACTATGCGATATTTAGAGTGAGTAAGCTATCTTCTTTCTAGTCTCTCATCTTTATTTGCCATGGTTTCCTTTCGACTGGATACTTATTTTACTTTGTTTATGTGTTTGCTACTTACTTTGACTGAATGGATATTTATTTGGCATTGTTCTTATATGCCACCATTTGAGTGTCTGGTCCCATCTTCAGGCCCCTTGACTGTGATGTATGACATGTTGACACGTTTGGATCGGTTTCCATGCATTATCTCAGTATTCTGTTATGATCCTTATATTGTTGTGTTAAACTGTGGATGAATTGATCTACCCATCATGTTAGATTGAATGAGTTGCGCATGTGGTTATTTTGATATATTTATATTGTGATGATGTGGTTCAGGCTTTAGTCATATGTTCACCATGCTTCAGTAGAATAATTTAGATCTAATTTCTGAACATGTTATCTAAATTTTTATCCTATGATAGCTGGGCATAATTCTTGAAGTCGAATTCATGCTTGGTTAGGAATAATCATTATTCGTTGAATGCACCACCCAATTAGAAATACCCTATGATCATATCCATGTGCTCTACGATTTTGAAATCTTTTGATTTGGATTACTTTAGACTGTTCATTAGTGAGTCAAATATTTCTGAGACAGTTCAATTAACTTATGCTGGTAGTTTACATGTGATTTCATATTAAGATACGCATCTACTTATTTGTTCCTTGAGTCCTTTCTCTTGTTGGGAGAAAACTACATTTGTGATGAGATAAAAGGCCTTATCAACACCATATATTGTTATTGTGACCTATTTGACAAAAAATACTCTTAGATTCCTCTACTTGGCACTGTGAAAAATTGGCAATGGTACCTAAGAACATGAGTTGAAATCTAAGAAAGACTCCTCCACTTGGCACTGCGAAAAATTGGCAGTGGTACTTAAGGACATGAGTTGAAGTTTGATATCATAATTAGCTATTGGAGTTTTGCATCCTAAATAATACATTGAGTTAATCCCAACAAGTTGAATTGGATGGATTGGAATAGCATGAGTAATGTGTATGCTTGATTGAGTTCTCTGTTTACAGCTGGCTGAGTTCCTTAACTTCTAGAAATTTAGTATCAAACTGCTAAACATTCAAAACACCCAATCACTTGATTTCTTTAGATAGATCTGAGATAACTAGTAGATGTTTTTTCTAATTTGGATGTAAGTTTTCAACCATAATGATTACTTTCATACCTTTCATGCAATTCACTTTAATTTATTGCTTGAGGACAAGTAAAGATTTAAGTCTGGGAGTATTTGATGTCTTGCATTTTAATAGTAATATCTAGTATTATTTCATCTCAAATTTAGGCCTATTTTAATATGTTTATACTCCATTTAGGCTTATTTACTTGTTTGCTTTGGAATCTTCACTTTTTCTTATTTTCGTTGAATTTCAGGTAAACTCACCCAATTTTGAAGTCTTTTAAGATTATAAAGTCATGGGGTGATTCCTTGTGAGAAGACGAAGCCGCGCGTCAAATTTGGGCCCAATCCAATCTTCTTTGGAAATATGGCTAGGTAAACCCAGTGGGGTTCACCAATGCTTTCACTGGATGTCCAGGAATTCACAGAACACATCACGGCTTGCCCGTGCTTTTGGTGTTCACCCGTGATTCTCTCGAAGGAAGCTGGCGCAGAAACGTACAGAAGACTTCAATGGTGGGTGAACCTCGCGGGGTTCACCGGTGATTCTTACCCGAAAAAACTACACAGTAGACTTCACAGTCAGGTGAACCTGGCGGGGTTCACCCGTGATCACGACTTCACAGACTGGCCTCCACTCAGTTTCTCTTTGATTTCAGGCCCTAGAAAAATCCAAAAGAGCTAAGAAAATATTTTTTGGAAACCTAAGAGGGAGGCAAATCCAAAGAATATAAAAGCCCTCTTTCTTGTTGCCAAATTATCAAGAAATCGGTGCACGAAGTGGCTAGAGTGAATGGAATAGGTAACTCAGTGTTTTCAGGGTGATTTTGAGAGATTGAAGCGTCAGACCTTCACGATTTTTGGGGATCTTATTGGTTCATCCTCTACTTCTTCTCCAAAATATTTTATAGCAATTTTCCTGATATTTTAGAGAGATTTATGCAAGCTTTCATGACTATTGTAGCGTAAAACCCTTTTCGGGACTTGATTGAAACCCACTAATGTATTCTTTCGTGCAATTTTAATTTGTTGATGTAGGGGGGAATCGTGTGAATTATGCTACTAAATAAAATCTAATTTTTTATTTTTTTTATTTTTTTGTATAACATCAAAATTCAAAAAACAACCAGAAATCCACAGCAATAAAAATAATCAGTCAAGAAAAGTTGCTATGCCATTCAATAGGTTCCAATGACCCGAAATTAAAACTGACTAAACCAAGTTATAGAATTACACTAGTTCTTTTGAATCGTATAAAAATTGGAGAGTGAAGAACTGTAAATCAATAATGACATCTGTGATAAAATGGTTAATCAGATCAGCAATTTAAATAGCCTAGGAATTATATCAGTCTTCAAGAGTTGCTAGGTCTCCTAGGTTAATCTAGTGATTCATGTTCTTCCTAACCCTTCCAGAGATCAGAGGTTCTATCGTGTCCAAGCGCATAAAATACCTTCAAAAGAGGGCTAATTAGATTAATAGATCTAACGGTTGCAGAAGTTATTCCGTTATCAGAAAATACTCAATCTCATAGGGCGATCCAATGATGCTTGGCTTGATTAGACTTATCCCTCTAGTAGAGCAAGATGAGGGCTTCCTATTCTTGTCAAAGTTCAAGACTTTTGTTGATCCAATTGCTTAAGATACATGTGAAAAGAAGCTTAGTCAAATTAGTATTAATAGAAAGGCAGATAACTAGAAGCATGAGACATGGGGAAATCTAGAAAATAGGGGCTTGAGCCGATCAGTGACGCTGGGGCAAGGATGCTCATCGAAGGCATTGGAGATAGAGGAATGATGAGGTAGCATTGAAGACATCAGCGCACCGATGAGAGATGGTGGAGGAGGCGGGGATGGCGTCGAAGCACTAGTGGAGGCGGAGAGGCGGGTGTTCAAATAGAACAGAGGAGGCTAGCGAATGGAGCAAGGGCGGCCGCCGTTCGTTGGCTGGTTGATGCACATCAAACCTGCTACAACTGGAGGATGTTATGATAGAGGCGAAGACGTGGCTAGAATTTGGGGTCGATTGGTGGCTTGTCGGAAGAGAACGGCGATGAAAAGCAGAACTAGGTTGGAAGCAGGGCGTTAATAGGGGATCTAGACGAAAGCTTCAATCCAATGATTAGAGGCATGGATGGATGGATGCAGCCAGCTAGAGCTTCAATAGGAGAAGGAGGGGTGGTGGCCGAAGTCTCGAGGAGATTCGCTAGCTAGATCGTCGGTGATGACACTCTAAATTTCAAAAAACTGGGCATGCTCGTGACAATGGTTTTGGAAGGAAGAAAAGGGATAGAGAAGAGAGGAGAGGAGAGGAAGAACGGTGACACAAGCGCCAGAGGAGGAGAAGGACAAGGTGCTCAGCACCTAGAGAAGGAGGGAGGAGAACATCCGATAGAGGAAGAAAACCATTTCCATTCAAATTCAACATTTTAATTCTCTATTACAATGATGCGTGCGATACATATAGTGAGAGGTTTTGAGAGTTGTTTGCAGGGGAACGTTGCGATTTCCATTTAGGATCTGCCAAAAAGAGACGTTGAAGACTCCTTGTGAGCTGAACGAAGGTAGACGTTGCAGCTTGAAACTTTCCTTGTAGGCTGATCGAGGGTGGCTGCAAGAGACGTTGGTATTTCCTTTGTTGGCTACAAGCGTGTTAGGGAATACCGGGTGTAATATAAAATTTTACAGTCCCAGGACGTAGCGGAAGAATCATTACACCCGAAACATATTCCGGTCCCAAGGATCCATGCGAGAGAGAAGACACAAGGATGTGTTAGAGATGT
>JANTFE010004584.1:19899-30527 GCA_027562315.1 Costus pulverulentus | reverse complement strand
AGATTTTAAGAAGTTAGGGGGTTGGTGCACCTAGACCCCTAAAGATAAGGGGTCGAACTCCTTAGACTATTATTGACAGTGATTGTCGTCCAAAGATCCTTCAGCCCCATTGATGAAGTTTAGTTCTTGAACCGAGAGATGATCGTTGGAAAGAAGATACCGGCAATGGAACAGTAACCACGGCTTGTGTTGATGGAAGAGGATGTTAGGCAATGGATTGTATGGAACGTGGAATGAGTAGCAACCGGTGGAGAGCAAGCTCAATCCAAAGAGGAGCATGCTCAACTCTTACACACGCAAACACAAAGATTTTCAGTTTTCAGAAATATTTGACTTAGTGTGCAAAGTGAACAAAGCACGCTTAAGACCTAGGTTCCCAACGTTATACCTCTTGTGACCCTTGGCATTCCTAGTTGAGGAGGCGTGATGATTTCTTGGAGCATGCAGGTTGTCTACGTTGGCTGAATTGAGGGGGTGTGAAGTCACTTCATGATGGTGGAGTGAGGTTGGATTTGGGCTATATGTTGGGTTTGTTGGGCTGATTTAATCTGGCATTGGGCTGCTACTAACTGGGGTTGATGTTGAGTGGGTTGGAAGTGGGCTGGTACCGAGGTGCTTGAGCTGATGAAGATTAACTATGCCATGGTCACAATACCGTTGGTAGCCTTGGCGCTTGACTGTGCAATACATGTGTGTATCAGACCTAGGCTAAGACAACCTAGTACATTCACTAAAATAAAAATAAAGACTTCAAAGTAAAGCTAGGCTAATCCTAGCTACAACATAACAACAATTGCTGACAATACCATAGAGTTTGTAGCGTATTACAAAGCAACAAAACACAAAGTAACAAGTCTTAAATGAGTTCTCAAAATGTTAAGAAGAGTCAAGCATTCATCCCATAACGAATTGGGGTCTTCTTGAGTCTTGTTGACCTTCTTGGTGGTATCCCTACATCACACTTATTTGTTGATAGAAAATAAATGTCCTTCACCTAGTAAGGTGAAGTGGACTAAAAGGTCAAAAGAAAGGAATTCATAATTTATTGAAAATACATAGAACTAGTTTATAGATATTCATGAGTAATCTTTAGTATAAGATAGATGAAGAATAGTTGAGCCAACAAATGACTTTCATAATGAGTATGAGGTCTACTCATAGCTCAGACCTCCTAGAGAATACCTTGGTAAGTGATTATAGTGGGAGAATTGAAAGTCATATGAATCTCTTCTGAGGTGATGCTGAAAGCTTCTTCTTCCACACTGAACTTAATTCCATCGGGATATCATAGGTGTAAGTGGAAAACAATTTCCATAACCCACAGGAGGACAAGTAATTGTTGCTCATAGTGCTATTTTCTTGGAAATGTCCTTCCTTGAAAAAGCTAGTGGGAGAAAGTTGTGACTTGGATTCAGTCCAAGGTCAACCAATTTACACAAATAGTCAAGTTTGGAATATGAACCATCTACACAGGTTATGGACAACCTAGGGTTCAGTAAATGAGGGAATTAAGGTTGAATCGATTCATGTGTGCCTGTGTCATGGGTAATTCCTAACAAGGACATTGAATCTTCACCTTACAGTACCCGAGTTTAGTGGGAGCTTGAAGACTTGTTAGTACCAAGTCTAATCCAAGTGCGAGGCACAGCAAAAAGGAACATAGGACACACTTAGGTTCTAAAAAGAACTAAAGGGTGGTTCTTGGTCATGAAATGGTAGGAAAAGCTCAGTGTTCGCACTTGGTAGCTTGCTCTAGCTTGACCAGATTGACATTCTAGCTATTTAGGTAGTGGTGCTTGAAGTTGTGGGAGCTTCAGATTACACTACAAAAAAGTAGAGTATGTTTATGCTTTTGGGAAGCAGTTTGAATGAGAGAGAGCTCTTTATTGAACTTCACGAGATTCTAAAGAATATACTCAAGTGCTAATATCTTGTATTGGGGATAAAGGTAATAAAGACAAAGTAGATTTTGACATTGACATAGTATTCACCGATGCTCTAGCGCAGTAGGAGCATGGCAGGTCGAGCCCGGGAGATGACGCTGAAGTCATGGTCTTAGTGCAAGTAAGAGATTGTTAGAGTTTATGCCCTGGGACCTTAGGGATGGTCTAATGGGATATGTGTATCACATCTGTTTGATTGATGAGATATCCTGGCATGGTCGTTGTTATGCAAACATGTACATCGGTGCACATGTACAGTTGCTGTTGGTGTATATGCCCTTAGGACTAGATGTTGGTCTATCTTATCTATTATATGACGTTGATATCTTATATATCATTTTGGCATTGTCATTATTATGCTATGTGTATATCTGCAAATATGTACTTACATAATAATATCTCTGGAGATAGATTATGTCTATGCTCAAACTCTGTCCCTAGTCAAGTACCTGAGTGGATATGGGATAGGTCTGGTACATGTGAGATTGGTATATGGGCTGGTTAGGCACAAGGTGCTAATGCAGGCATATGAGTATATCAATGGTAAATATACTGGACCGACCCGCTGTGAGGCTCTAACTTGGTGTCATGAGTTAACCTGATAAGTGACAAGAGATGTATTGATCATTTGACTTGAGGTCATTGACTCTTCCATATGGTTAGGGATATGCTTTGATACAACCTAACACCTCACTGTAGTTGGGAGGTCATAATAGTTGTCATTGAGTATGTCACATCCCATATGCGAAGATCAATGGACAGACATAGGATTTGCACCTTCCTTAGGGGAGCTTGATATCCATGGGGCCCCCCATGATTCTATGACTAGAAGTGTATGGCCATACCCAGGTGAGAATCTGATTTAGTCATAGCCATGAAATTGGGTGAAAGCAAGTGGTGATACACTTGTCCAATCGGATATCAGTTTGGCAAAAGGACTGTAATGCATTGGTACCATGTTGCATTGATGGGGATATCGTTGTTAATATCCATTCCGAAGACTTGGGTAGCAGCAATGCACTACTAGGTGCCACTCACAGCTTGTGATGACCTAAGTTCACCACTGCCAACATCAGAGGAACCTACAAGGTCGCACACCTTGATGCTCGACTTTTCATATTGATCGGATAACCTTCGGATCGAGTTATTTCAAAATTCGGATCTATTTGAGAGATTTCATCAGCGCTATCACACCCCTAGAGGATGGTAATTTCATTAGATAAAAATTTTGACAATATGTGTCCAGGATCAAAACACGATAACCTAATCAACATAGCTTATAAAATTTATTTTCTATCATCTAGGAGGTAACAACAATTCAAATAACCATTCAAAATTTCTCATTCTATTAATCAAAATCATTAACATAAAATCATACATCTTATTCGAAAACCATAGTATTTATTCCAAAACCACACTTATATTACAGAGATCAAAATGAATATCATACACGAGTCATTTAATTTTACATGCTCAATATTTCACAACCATAATATCTCACACACAAGTCATGGATCTTCCACACTTATCATACAAACATACTAACATCTTTATACATTAGTCATATGTTTACATGCTCAAAACATAAAACCACAACTCATTATCTTCCTTAAACCGTCCACATAAACTTGTAGCCCAAAGCTAACCTGTAAAGAGGTTAGAATGCAAGGATTGAGCAAGAATGCTCAGCAAGTAATTAAGATGCCAAAAAGGAGAAGTATTCATAATAGATTTCCACATGATTCCACAAGTAATATCACATGGAAACATAATAGTGACATGGTAAACAATAGTGACATGATAAGCATAATACCATGGTAAGCAATAGTGACATGATAAGTATAATACCATGGTAAGCATAACACAAGGTAGCAATCCAAATATCATAAAGATAAATCAACCCAAAGTAACATAGAGTTCTTCCTCCATGTGAGGTTAGGTTTAGGGAATGTAGTTCTCCTCTTCTCCCTTAGCTTGCTAAGCTAAGGGTTTCTCTTCTTCTTCTCTTCTTCTTTATCTTCTCTTCTCTTCTCCAGCATCTTCAAACTTCCGCCCTGCGTCAGTGGTATCAGAGGAAAGCCGTGAGAAACTCTTGTCTTCTCACACGATCCACCATTGCCCACCGATCATCATCTCCACGTTTCACCACCAGAGTTAGCCACCTGGTTCTTTTCAGAACCCACAGCTAACGATGAAGGGAAGCAAGTTGCATCATCTTCTCCATCGGCCAGTCAATCTTCTGCATCAACATCACGCTGCCAGCCGCACTCGCGCATTCCAGCCACGCCCTTCATCCCAATCTGCAACCAGCAAGCTCGCCGACGTTCCTCTCCCACTGGCTTGCAGCCGTCTCTCCTCTACGACGATCACAGGAGTTGGTCGCCTGGTTCTTTTCAGAACCCACGACCAGCGATGAAGGAAGCTAGCTCCACTCACACGTTCTCTTCCGTCATCACCCTGCCTCTTCGCCAGCCTGGCAGCAGGTTCAAATTATTTCACCAGGAGGTGAAATTTTCAAAGAGGGGAAATCTGATGTAGGGACATCTTAGGGGACTTAATTATGTTTACTTTCCCTTTATTTTGTTGCAATTAGGATTAGCATAAGTTTTATTTCCTTTGAGCATTTTAAATTTCTAGTTAATGTATTAGGTTGCATTTAGTTTACATGTGTATAACACTTTAAAATTCCCCTTGTTTAGTAGGATTATCTAAGTCGAAGTCAACTTTTAGCCCATGCCACATCATCAAGGCAAGTCAACATGCAACACTACCATGCAACACCAAGCTTCCAAGGACAAGTCAAGCTTCAGTCAACATCCAATTTCAATCTTCAGTAATCCTCATACGCCAATCAGATCCAACATTATCTTATATGCGCTGCAACTTCAGCCGATTTTATCTCCACCAAGCTAAGGCACCTCTTCACAACAGCCAATCAAATTGATACAAGAAGCCCAAGTCAATCCAATAAGCTCCATGCGCCAATTTAATTTCCAGCATGCGCAATGAAGATCTTCAAGCATGCTCCTCTCGGCCAATCAGATTTAGCCTCCACCAAGCATGAGCATTGAAGAAACCAACCACACAATCTCAGCCGAATATCTTCCAAGTTACTTCGTTCGCAAGCAAGAGGAGATCAAGAGTCTAATTCATCCTCATCACCCCTTAAATTCGCTCACAAATCAAAGCTGAGATTGCTTCGTTCGCAAGCAAGAGGAGCTCAAGAGTCTAATTCATCCTCATCACCCCATAAATGCGCTCACAAATCAAAGCTGAGATTGCTTCATTCGCAAGCAAGAGGAGCTCAAGAGTCTAATTCATCCTCATCACCCATTTGAATGGAAGAGATGGCAGCCAATAGATCCATTGAGTGCTTATATTAACGTTGAGAGTAAAAGGGCTATAAAACTAATGTAATTCTGATGCTACAATTAGTGAAGTTAAGTATATTTTTGGAACCTTCGTGGTGTTGTCTTCCTCCTTGGGAGGTTAGGTTTAGGGGATGTAGTTCTCCTCTTTCCCCTTAGCTTGCTAAGCTAAGGGTTTCTCTTCTCTTCTTCTCTTCTTCTTCCTTTCTCTTCTCTTCTCCAGCAACTCAAACTTCCGTTCTGTGTCACACATGGTAAGCATGACGATCATAAGAATCAATCCAAAGAAACATAGAGTCACATGGTAAGCATAAAGAACACAAAGAAGAATCATACATATCATACACAACATAGGGAGCATAGTGGGAAATCACAAATAACATAAATGTTCCACGTCTGGAAGCATATTCCACCCTCGTCAGGGTGAAGCCCAAACATATATTTCGTATGGAGCTATCATGGCTTCTCATATCAGAGATAGTGGGATTCAAGTGGTGGCTCCCATGGATTCAAGAGGTGGCCCCCATTATTTTTAACGTGGCACTTTGTTCCATGTAGCACTTTGTTCTACAACTATCAATCTCTTCCCAGTTCTGGACTTCAAACAAACAAATGCCAGCTGGAGCTGTGGCATGGCTCCTCACATTAGAGATAGTGTGTTACAAGAGGTGGCTTCCATGGATTCAAGAGGTGGTCCCAATTATTTCTAATGTGGCACTTTGTTCCATGTGGCACTTTGCTCCACAACTATCAATCTCTTCCCATTTCTAGGCTTCAAACAAATGCCGGCTGGAGCTATCATGGCTCCTCAAATCAGAGATAGTGGGACTTTGTTCCACAACTATCAATCTCTTCCCAGTTATGGGCTTCATAGTCAAACATATGTTATTCCCACTAGCATTCAGACATTAATAAATGGAAACATACCAAAATGGGTTTATTGATATATGTATAAAACCCTCAAAGATGTGAACCTTAAAGTTCATAGATGAGATACATGTTGCTGATATACTCATTTCCAAATGGAAGAGAGATAAGTATCAATAAGCTCCACAAAGATGACCATATATGGAAGATACACATAGGAATGGTCATGTAACTGAAAATCAGAAAGTTAGAGCTTGTTTACCACGAACATTACATTCTTCATAAGATACCATTTGGTATGATATTTATGTCAAAACAAAGGTTTTCGAGTCTAATTTCCAAGAAAAACAAATTTGACTTGAAATGGAGTTCAATACATGAAGTTATGAGCTTTGAAGTAGCAAGAGCTCAGAACTAGGACAATGACATTTCCAGATTTAAAGGGTTAACTTCAAAAATCGAGTATAATTTCATTTCATATCCAAATCATGCAAATAAAGGCTCTAGTGTAGGTTAATCAGTCTACTTGATATACAAATGAAAACTTGGTAGCACTACTATCACAAAATCTGGACATATAGCTCACACATTAGATAAAGGTCCAAACTATACACACAGATTTACTGGGTCGGATTGAACTGTAGTTACACAGTCTATAATTTATTCTAAAGTATTCAATATTTGACTCAAAAGAAAGATAATTGAATCTTCTTTACAATGAATAATTTCATGCAGTTTGGATCAGGGAATCAAAAGTTGTGGTCATTTGAATGAAGAGAGGTAAGATTTACTTTACATACGGATTCATAGTTGTTTAACATAGCATTGATCATTCTTCCAAGGGTCAAATTTACCAAAAAAATCATAAAAATCAGAGGCAACTTGAATTCACCAAGGAAGAAAAGATGGTTTCTCATAAATTTGAAGCAATAGGAAAAATATTACAAAGAAAGAAGAAGAACTTGCCTTAATTGAAGTTTTCTTCCTTTTCTCCTCTTCTTTTCCACTTGAACACCTCCACTCTTCTCTCCCTCAAGCCAAATGAAAAGTGCTGGTCAAGATTCATTTTTTTCCCTAATTTTTCTTATTTTCTCCCAAACTAGCATGAGGTGTCAACACATGGGGACAATCTTCTCATGCAAGCTATGAGGTGTCAACAATTGGTGATTTTCTTCACATGCAAGCAATGAGGTGGCATCACCTTATGAAGTCTCTCCTCTTCTCCCATAAGCTATGAACGAATACTTTCATTATGTTATTAGCTTTACCTCAACAATTAATAACAAATTCCCTATTAACTTATTATATGCTTATGGTTAAATTACCTTTTTGCCCATTTCTTTTCACATATTCCCAATGTGTCTTCGTATGAATCTTCAGTTATAAGTGCAATACCATTATAAAAGGAACCTTAAATATCAAACTCAACTACAAATTTAACTTCACATTTCTATACAATCAAAAGAACTTGGTAAGTTTAGATCTTATGCATCATGGCACCACTTATTTTCCATCACAAAATGATCATCTTTATAAATGGCAAAATGAAAGCATGGGTATCACACTTTCCCCTCCTTAAAAGAAATTTAGTCATCTAAATTGCGTCCCTTCACCCTTCGAATGCATGACATATGCTCTAAGCAAATCTTCAAGTGTTTGGATTGTTCTTGCAGATTGCCCATCTGTTTGAGGGTGGTAAGTAGTGCTAAACTTAAGTTTTGTGCCCAATGATTCATGCAATCTTTTCTATAGTCTAGAAAGAAATCTGGGATCTCTATCAAAGATGATGTCCTTTGGAACTCCATAAAGTCCTACAATCTCATCAATAAACAATCTTACAAGCTTATCAAGAGAATATGTCATATTAATTAGCAAAAAGTGTTCTGATTTTGTTAGCCTATCAACAATCACCCATATAGCATCATGTTTCTTTGATGTTCTTGATAAACTTGAAACAAAATTCATAGTTACACTTTCCCATTTCCATTATGGCACTTCTAATGGTTGTAACTGTCCTCCTGGTTTTTTTTGATGTTATGCTTTTTTCTAGCTGACAGGTTAAACATTTAGAAACAAATATGCAATATCATTGTTCATGCCATCCCACCAATAGTTCTCTTTTAGGTCCCTGTACATCTTCATACTACCCGGGTGTATAGAATATTTATATTTGTGTGCCTCGTCCAAAATCTTATTCCTCATATCAGGGTCATTTGGAATGCATAATCTATTGTGAAGTTTCAAAATCCCATCTTGGTTGATTTGGAACCCAGGCATTCGACCTTCCCCAATTTTCTCCTTTATGGATGAAAACATTGGATCTTCTAATTGCTTTTCAAGTATTTGTTGGTGAATATCAGACCGGACTTTGAGTGAAGCAAGCAACATCATGGGTTGTTGAATCTTGATATCAATGGTAAGATTGCAAAATTCCTCAAGCAAGGTCTATTGTTTTATCTTCAAAGTTATTTGATTTTTGACTAAGGGCATCAGCTACAACAGTAGCTTTACCTGCTTGATAATGAATCATATAATCATAATCCTTTAGCAATTCTATCCACCTCCTTTGCCTCATGTTCAATTTTTTTTTATAAAAATGTATTTCAAACTTTTGTGATCCGTATATATGTCAAATGTTTATCCATACAAATAGTGTCTCCATATCTTTAATGCAAAAATGATCGCTGCTAGTTCCAAATCATGGGTTGGGTAATTCTGTTCATAAGTCTTCAATTTCCTTGAAGCATATGCTACTTTCCCCTTTTACATTAACACACAACCAAGACCTCTATTAGAATCATTAGTATAGATTGTAAAGCCTTCAGTACCACATGGAATTGTGAGGATTGGAGCACTAGTTACCCTTTTCTTCAATTCTTTGAACTCTCTTCACACTCTTCATTCCATTTAAATTTAACATCCCTTCTAGTTAATCTTGTAAGGGGACTTGAAATTTTTTAAAACCCGTCAATGAATCTTCTATAATAACCTGTCAAACCTAAGAAACTTCGAATCTCTACCACATATGTTGGTTGCCTCCAATTGAGAATAGCTTCTACCTTTTTAGGATCCATAGAAATGCCATCTTTTGAAATCACATATCCTAAGAAATCAATTTGATTCAGCCAAAATTCACATTTGCTAAATTTGGCATATAGCTTCTTTTCTCTTAGTATTCCAAGCACCTTCCTCAAATGGTCTTCAGGTCATGATTGCTTCTTGAATAAACAAGAATATCATCAATAAACACAATAACACATATATCTAGCAATGGTTGGAAAATCCTATTCATCAAGCCCATGAACACAGCTAGAGCATTAGTCAAACCAAAAGGCATTACCAAAAATTCATAATGACCATATCGAGTTCTAAAAGCAGTTTTTGAAATGTCATTCTTTTTAATCTTCAGTTGATAGTAACCAGATCTCAATTCAATTTTAGAAAAGACTTGTGCCCCTTGTAATTGATCAAATAAATCATCAATTCTTGGTAATGGATACTTGTCCTTGATTGTTGCCTGATTCAATTCTCTGTAATCAATACAAAGCCTTAAAGTACCATCCTTCTTTTTCACAAACAAAATTGGTGCACCCCAAGGTGAGACACTAGGTCGGATAAACCCTTTATCCAACAACTCTTATAATTGCTTTTTCAATTCTACTAATTCTGTTGGTGCCATCCTGTATGGAGTCTTAGATATGGGCATGGTACTAGGAATGTGATCAATACCAAACTCAACTTCTCTATCAGGAGGTAAACCAGGTAATGCATTGGTAAATACATTTGGAAATTCTCTAACAATGGGTATCAACTCTAAATCAAGTGTAGGTTCTTGACATTCCTTCACATGAACTAAATAACATTCACACACATTTTGGATAAGTTTAGAAGCATGCATAAATGAAATGACAGATAGACTAGAATCAAGTTCAACACCCTTGATTTGCAATTGGATCTGATTAGGAAGATTCAAAGTGACTGTTTTCCCATAACAGTCTACTGTAGCATAATATGAAGAAAGCCAATCCATACCAAGGATAGTATCATAATCTTGAACATTTAAAAGGATCAAGTTTGCTGGAAGATCATATTCTCCCATTGGGATTAAACATGAAGGATAAACAAGATCTGCAGTCAAAGATTCACCAACTGGTATTGAGACACTGAACAAGAAATCAAGTTGTTTAGGTTCTTTTCCAAAGTAAGATGCAAAATGAGGGGAAACAAATGATAGATTTGGGCCAGGATCAAATAAAACCTTTGCAACTTTATTTGGAAAATGAATAATACCTTCAACTACTGACTTTGAAGCCTTAGCATCTAGTTTAGCAATAGCATACACTTTAGCATGGGCTACTGGCTTTGTGGATGGTAAATCTTTCATTTTATTCAGTAAACAGTCTCTTGCTAGATGTCCATGCTTACCATAAGCAAAACATGTACCAGTAAT
>JANTFE010004584.1:7265-19799 GCA_027562315.1 Costus pulverulentus | reverse complement strand
CTCTTGCTAGATGTCCATGCTTACCATAAGCAAAACATGTACCAGTAATTCTATAGCATTGTTTGGTCTCATGTTTCCCTCCACAATTAGCACAAGAAAGAGGCCTTTATGGTGGTCTTGAAATATTACTTGTCGCTGGTCTCAATTTCCTATAATTCATACCAACTTCATTTCCTCTCGTTCTCTTATTGTCCATTTCTCTTGCTTTACCCTTCTTGTTTCTCATATCTTGCATTTCTTCAACATCTCTTTCAACAATTGTTGCTCGACCCACTAATTCACCATAATCTCTAAGTTTTAAAGCTGAAATTCTTGTTCTTATACTTGGTCTCAAACCTCTTTGATTTCTTTATCTCAGTATCAACCATGTGTGGGGCAAATCTGGATAACTCTGTGAACTTAGCATCATATTGTGCCACAAAACAGTTTCATTGAATTAGCTGTAAGAATTCCATTTCCTTATCATCAAATGAAACATTATTAATCACTAGGTGTCACCATGATCAAATGATAGATCCCAAAAAAATCCAAACACATTTCCTCTGATACCATAATTGTCACACCCCTAGAGGATGGTAATTTCATTACATAAAAATTTTGACAATATGTGTCCAGGATCAAAACACGATAACCTGATCAACATAGCTTATAAAACTTATTTTCCATTATCTAGGAGGTAACAACAATTCAAATAACCATTCAAAATTTCTCATTCTATTAATCAAAATCCTTAACATAAAACCATACATCTTATTCCAAAACCATAGTATTTATTCCAAAACCACACTAATATTACAAACATCAAAATGAATATCATACATGAGTCATTTAACTTTACATGCTCAATATTTCACAACCATAATATCTCACACACAAGTCATGGATCTTCTCACACTTATCATACAAACATACTAACATCTTCATACATTAGTCATATGTTTACATGCTCAAAACATAAAACCACAACTCATTGTCTTCCTTAAACCGTCCACATAAACTTGTAGCCCAAAGCTAACCTGTAAAGGGGTTAGAATGCAAGGATTGAGCAAGAATGCTCAGCAAGTAATTAAGATGCCAAAAAAGAGAAGTATTCATAATAGATTTCCACATGGTTCCACAAGTAATATCAAATGGAAACATAATAGTGACATGGTAAGCAATAGTGACATGATAAGCATAATACCAGGGTAAGCAATAGTGACATGATAAGTATAATACCATGGTAAGCATAACACAAGGTAGCAATCCAAATATCACAAAGATAAATCAACCCAAAGTAACATAAAGTCACATGGTAAGCATGACGATCATAAGAATCAATCCAAAGAAACATAGAGTCACATGGTAAGCATAAAGAACACAAAGAAGAATCAACCCAAAGATACATATCATACACAACATAGGGAGCATAGTGGGAAATCACAAATAACACAAGTGTTCCACATCTGGAAGCATATTCCACCCTCGTCAGGGTGAAACCCAAACATATATTTCGTCTGGAGCTATCATGGCTCCTCATATCAGAGATAGTGGGATTCAAGAGGTGGCTCCCATGGATTCAAGAGGTGGCCCCCATTATTTCTAATGTGGCACTTTATTCCATGTAGCACTTTGTTCCACAACTATCAATCTCTTCCCAGTTCTGGACTTTAAACAAACAAATGCCAGCTGGCACTAGAGTACTGCAAACACAATAGCACACAACAAGTAATATTATAGAGCAAGCACTATCAGGTAATATGAGGTGTACACTACAGCAGATGCAAGGTCAAATTTCAGCTTAGGAAACCAGTTCACAGTAATAGTGATCAATCGCATATGAATGTGCAGCAGCAATGTTTCTCAGTAGTGAAACCTAATGGTAAAGCACAGCCTTGAAAGTATCTAACCAGACAAAATAGAGGTTTTAATGAAGAAGTTGTAACAACAGTACAGCAAGAACCCAGTGCAGAGATCAATATTCAAGCTGGTAAGCAACAGTGCTTCCAGCTGAAAAACTAGAAAATTAGAACGAGTGTGGTTTATAACAACTTAGTGTGTTGGTTCACCTAATGCTGAGATGAACCCACTGCTAATGTGCCTTTCAGATTCAGAACGCCCTATCAGATTAGGGCCCCTAATTCTCGATGAGCTACAGTACCAAAACTCAGTTAAGTTCACCTAGCCCGGTAAGCTATAGTACCCGTGCTGAAAAAATCAAAAATCTCAATGTTGGGTTCCAACAATAAGATTTGATGCAAAGGTCCAATTTGTATTAGTGACTTTCAATAGAGTAGTAGTGAAGAATATTGCGTAGGGAAAGTAGTACGAAAAACCCGAGCGGGATTAAGAGTAGCAATGAAATCGGAAAATAAGAAAATAATTAGAAAGTTCAGAAACCTGGAAACAATACTTACAGGTTTATAAATTTAGTGGAGTGTGCATAGTGGAGACAAATCCCAGAACTCAACAGTGGGCAGGAATACAAGCAGAAACAGCAGGGTTAGCAGAAAACCCAACGCGTAGTAGAATACAGAATTAGAAAATTTCCAAAGTACAATAAGAGAAATTCATAAATCCTTGCGTAGAACAGCAGATTCATAAATCGTCAGAATCACAAATGAGCACCTAAGGTATGCTCTGATACCACTGATGAAGAATAGATTTTGGCCCTAGATCCCTTAGGTATGTAGCTCAGCCAATGTAATAGTAGATGCAAATTATATAGACCATGTAACCTATCATGCAATATCTGAGAAAGGGAAGGATTGGATTGAATGCACCTGAGGCCATTTTGAAGGAAGGGGGCTGAACCCCTTCTAGTTCTTGTAGCAGTGAGTTTCGGCTGACTTGGGTTTGGGAGAATTCAGGTTAGGTCTTTCCAGCTTCTTGCAGTCCAACAGATTGAAAGACTGCGCGCGAGCTTCAGCAAATAGCAATGGAACAGTAGCACAAGGAGGATGGGGGAATGATGATGGCTGGCGGCAAGAAGGAAACAGGGAACGATTAGAGGAGCAAGCTCACCTCTAGGGGAGCAAGCTCAACCCTCAAACACACCACACGCTAACACCATGTTTCAGATTCAAAAAGTCGACTAAAGTGCAAAAGTGTGAGAGTTACAAGCTTTAAACCTAACCCTTTCAATGTTTATATGTGTTGGCAACCTTTGGCATTCTCTTGGTGAGATGATTGTTGGCTTCAGTGGGTGCTTGCTGGCGGTGGCGTGGGGCTTACTCTTGCGCATGCTAACTGAGCTTTGGTGACCGTTGGCTGAAGAGGCTTGCTAGTAAGTGAGCTGATGTGTAAGGCGTTGATTGGCTTAAACAAAATGAAGAGTTATAATGCTGATGTGCTGGTTCCTTCATAGAGAAGGTTGACTTGATCTATGGGTTGGAATCATGTGGGTTTGACCTTGACGTGCCTTGGGAGCTGAACATTTGATTATGTTGATTTGAAGCCGCACCTTGCTGGAATTTGACCTATGTTGACTTGATGTTGATGTTGACTCTTGCTTGAATGTGGGCTGATTTCTCCATGCCTTTGCCAAATTGTGGTGGAAGGGTGTAGGTGCTTGTAAGTGCATTACAGGTGTATACTCCTAGGCTAGAAACAACCTATTACAACCACTAAAATAAAAACAAACACTTCATAAAATAAAACCTAGGCTAGTCCTAGCTTACAAAATACCAAGAGCTGAAAATAGGAGAGTGTTTGTAGCAACATTACAACAATATTCAGTGCATAATTTAACAAGTTCAAAACAGGAGTTAATCAAGTTCCAAAATACCAAAGTGAGTCATGCACTCATCCCATATCGGATTGGGGTCTTGCGGATTCTTGTCAATCTCCTCGGATGTGCCCCTACATCAGAAAGCACCAACTAAATCACTCAGTTTGATCCTCTTATTATTTATGTTACAATTAGAGCTATCCATGTCCAAGACATACAATCCATTGCATAATGTACCCTTCCTATAAAAGATATTTGTAAATGAAAAAGAACAAATGTTCTCCTTTATTTCAAATTTAAATCCTTTCTTTGCCAAGCATGGAATGGATACAATGTTCTTAGTAAGCGAAGGTACATAATAGCAATGATCTAGCTCTAACTAAAGTCCTGAAGGCTGGGAGAGGCTAAAAATTCCTAGAGCAACAGTAGCAACCTATGCCCCGTTTCCAACTAGTAAGTCAATCTCTCCAGGCTGCACCGATCTACTTTTCCTAAGCCCCTACATATTTGTACAAATATGAGCTCCGCATGCAGTATCGAATACCCATGACATAGAAGCAGAAAGGTTGACTTCGGTCACATAAATACCTGAGCTAGAAGACAAGGGCATGCCTTTCTTCTCCTCATTCTGATGCTGCTTGCAGTCCCTCCTCCAATGGCCCTGCTCACCACAGTGAAAGCACCTTTGTTCCTTTAACTTTCTGGCCTTTTTCTTCAGTGCTTTGATAGGACCTTTGGCACTGCCCTACCCTTTTTCTTTATCTTCTTGGTCACATGGACCAAAATAACAGAATTGGGTTTGGTCTTGTCCATCTCACACTCTGTCGTTTGGAGCATATTCAAAAGTTCCTCCCTAATACACTCAATCCGGTTCATGTTAAAATTTATGATAAATGGACTTAAGCTAGAGGGCAGGGGCTACAGAATAAGATTCGCAACCAGCTCATTATCTATAGTGTGTCCTAGTCTCCTGAGATGATCCACGTACCCAATAATCATGAGTACATGGGGTCCCAGTCGTGCACCCTCAGATAACTTATTCCGAAAAACTGCTTTGGCAATGTCATATCTCTTTGTCTTGGCCTGAGCTTCGAACATCTGTTTCAAATGAGTTATCATTTGAAAAGTGTTTTGTTCCTCATATTGCACCTGAAGCTTAGGTGCCATAGTACCAAGCATGAGACATGCCACTTCGAAAGAGTCATCTTGATGCTTTCAAAAAGCGTCCCTTTCTGCCACTCAGGAATTAGGCGCAGGAGACGCGAGAAGAGACTGCTCAAGGACATACAACTTCTTCTCAAGCTTGAGGGCTATCCTCAAGTTCCGATGCCAGTCCATGAAGTTGGTTCTAACCAACTTAACATTCTCAAGAAGGGATCGCAGTGACAATCCGCTATTATTCATCGCCATTGATCTACAACAACCAAGAAAAGCATATTAGTAGTACTTCGAATAATTTAATTTGGACTTGCATTAAATGATCATGGCTTCCACTATTTTAATTGAATTGACAACCCACAAAGTCAATCGGGAAATCCTAGATTTCCTAGTGAGATGGGATCCTTACTCCACATGAGGCTTCACATCGCACGAGGGTGGGATGAGATGCACAAAGTGACCCATGCTTCTTAAGGTTGGCACGCCGGCCGATTGCACTTGGCAACTCCTCTTATTGAGACAGTCTAGGCATTTCATGTCCAGCGAAGGCCGCTAAAGTTCCATCACGTGCCCACCACATGTGAATAACTAGTCAATTCTATTCCTAACCGTTATGCCCAGGGCCAATGAGTTTCCTTGCGAAGGCACATCCAGGTTAAAACTAGACTAGGGAAACCATTGTCACCGCACACCTTCTAAAGATAAGTGGGTGTGTCCCATGAGGGTGGGAAATAGTGCACAACACCACTGATCGATGGCTTGATGACAGCTAAGATTTAGAAGGCTACTAGACTTGATATTTTGATTTGAGGGTTTTTGAGGTCTCATCCTCTTGGTTTTATCTTTTGTCTAGCAATACAGGTATGCAATCCTATAGTGATAAGAAAAAGATAAAACAACTCAGGCATGCTTTTGCAAATATGGAAAGCAGTAAAGGATGATGTCATCATAGCCTAATCAACACATTGAACCTACAAATGCCAAGGTGTTCAATGCTTGACCTAGGAGACAAGCCTCAACCAGACCTAACCTAACCGCCCTCTAGAGTTTAACTTCAAGGTCGGCTCCAAGGTCCTCCTCACCATGGTTTAGCTCTCAAACCCTAGAGGTACCGCAAGGGTTCAGCCAATGCCATGGTGCCTCCTCCATGAGTGATGCGCCACCATGCAAGGGCCAAGATGGCTAGCCCTCAAGCCCTAAGGCTTAGCCATGCCAACTTGCACCCCTACACAAGGATGCGCCATCAAGGAAGAAGCTTATTGCACCACCATGCAAGGTGCACAACCAAGCAAACTTCAAGCATGTGCCAAAGAGATAGCTTCATGAGCGCCCCTAATCTTCATCATGTAATTTACTGTTGTGTCCGCAAGTGCACTGATACTTAAAGTAATAATTAAGATATCGAACAATAGAGACCTCGATTGTCAAGTACCGAATAATCGATTCCTCACTAGCTAGGCAATCGAAAATTATCAAAGCAAACTATCAAAAACTACACGAAAAAGTTAGAGAGAGAAACTGGGACTAGGGTTGTTAGGGAATACCGGGTGTAATTTAAAAAATTGCAGTCCCAGGACGCAGCGAAAGAAGCATTATACCCAAAACATATTCTTTTCCCAAGGATCCATGCGAGGGAGAGAACACAAGGATGTGATAGGGGTGATACCTGTAATGCTTGTCAAGACGATGATGCCAAGTTGAAGACGCTCAAGTGTTCGTCCTCTACAAGTATCCACGCATCGACCTTTTCAATGTTGATTCCTTCCACTCTTGGTGCTAGCCTTAGGAAGAGAAGATCACCTATTGGAATCTCCTTCTTCTTCTCCCTTTGTTCTTCACGCCAACAAGACTCCAAGAAGACTCTCGGCCAACAAATAAGAGGATGAAGGATAGTGGCACAACACCAAAGGAAGAGGGTGTCTAGGGTTTTAGGGCATGCGCAACTCCAAGTTGCCTTGCCTCAGGAAGAAATTTTTCACTTGTTGATCATCTTAAGAGGGGGTGCATACACCTTCTTTTATAACCAAGCAAGCCTTACTACCACCCCTCTTTCCTTAAGTGTTCATAGCGCAATTCCTCCTAGGAATTGCCGCAATGCATGAGCCACATGCCTCCTTGAATTGGCACATCATGAAGCTTTGAAAGAATCATGCTTCTTGCCATATCAAGAGGAGTAATTTGAGTTCAATTATTATTTGGACTTTCCTTATGTGATTGGCGCATACCATATTTGAATTAATCAAGCCTTACACGCCTCCACAGTAGCCCACACGTCCAAGAGAGTTTCCAATTGAAGAAATTGAATTCCATAAGGATTAATCCATGGCAATTGGTGCAAATTCCATATATGGAATTAAGCCAAGCGCCAAGCATGAATCCTACTCCCATTAGGATTCCAATTTGCCTTAATTAGATTAAATCTACAATCCCTAATTGGATTTGGATTTCAACATTAATTAGGCCCATGGAATTAAATCCTTATTGGATTAGGATTTGCGCCCAACACAATGGGCCTAATCCAAATACATTAGGATTTGAATCCTAGTTGGATTAGGATTCGCGCTGAACCACTATGGGCCTTATCCATAACCAAATTCTTATTAGGATTTGAATCCTAATTGGATTAGGATTCTAACTCCTAGTAGAATTAAGATTCCAACTACTAATTAAATTAGGATTTCAACTCCTAGTTGGATTCAGATTCTAATTCCTAATAGGATTAGGATTCTAACACCTAATTAAATTAGGATTCCAACTCCTAGTTGGATTAGGATTCCAATTCCTAATAGGATTAGGATTCCAACTCCTAATTAAATTAGGATTCGAATCCAACATGGTTTATAGTCCCAAGTCCAAGGTCAACTCCCATACAGAGTATAAACATGACCAGGATATACATAAACCCATGAATCCCAATTGGAATCAGATTCAACCATGAATCTGTCTTGGACTTAGAATCAGAATGAACTCAAATATATTCCAAGATATCCAGATCAAAATACAATGTCAAGAGTCTATTGCGTGTGACCCCGTAGGATCCATATGATGATGGCAATGATGATGAAACATCATAAGTAGTGAGAGGTATCTAGCAACACATCACTACTACCCATGTCATAGGACTAAAGTCATTTGGCAACAACTCCCTAACAAGCAACGAGGATTCCCATGCATTATAGATCCCTTTGCCTGAACTGATATCCCGCTATTGGATTAGTCTCGTATTTATTAATCCAATCTATTGGTCATGACATAAAAAGTATGGCCATACATTCCAATCATGCACCAATGAGGTGGGGCGCCCCTAAGTGGATATCATGCTTCCAATTAAGGAAGGGGCAAATCCTACTATTTGTCATCCATACCTACATATGACTTATGATATACCCCATGATAGTCGTTTTGATCACCCATTTACGGAGAGACGTAAGACTGCATCAAAACATACCCGTCATCATATCTATACATGAATACCTCAAGTCTAAGGATCAATGCAAACCTCTTGCATGTGAAATTGACCTGTTGACTAGACAAGTCAATCCTCACAGTGGGTCACTCCAGTGCAACTAATGCACCAGTATGTCTGCATTACTATGCCCCGCACCTAACCAACCCATGCACCAGTCTCACATGCACCAAAGCTGTCCCATATCGTCTAAGGCACCTTGACTGGAGATTACTGATGTGGTGGCCCAACATATGTTTAGAATTGCAATATATTTTGAATAAAATTCCAAACACAGTCAATTAACAGCCAAAAATGTTGGGCAAGAAAATTATCAATTACGAAAAGTAGCTATGCCTTAGAGATGGTTCTAGTGATCAAGAATGTAAACTGATAATGCCATTTGGTAGAATGACGTTTGTTCTTTTCAGGCATAGCAAAATTAGAGGGCCATTATCCTTCAGGCATTCACGGCATTTGCAAGAAGATGTCAGATCAGCAAAATAAATTAGTACAGAAATTTGTCAAACAACATAATTTGCTTGAAGGTGTAGATTGATATGTTGATGCTCGGTTGTAACCAAGTGTTCTAGGGCTTCGTGCAAAACGTGTTCTTCCAGGTGGTGCCAGAGACTTAAGGTTGCAGCATATTCAAGAACGTTAATTACCTGCGTCAAGAAGGTTAACCAGGTTAGGAATAAGTACAAAACTTGTAACAATAATAGAAACAGTATGCATTGTTCCCAGGGAAGCAAGCAGGGAGTTGGGACGCTGGAAGCTCGACGTTGGTGGCTGCAGAAGCATGGGGAAGAATGGCTAGCTGGTCTCGAGACTGCCAGGGGCGTTTCCGGTGTGACAACCGGCCGGCGGTGGTGTCTAGGCGCTAGGAGATGGGTGGCGCTAGCGCTGCCCTACTTGAGGCGGAAACAGGGGAAGACGTGCGAGGATGCAGGGGCTGCCGGTGATCATCGGACACGGCAAGAGGTCCCAACCTGCTAGAGTTGGGAGGACCTCTGGTCACGATGAACTCGTGGCTGGAGTTTGGGAACGATCGGAGGCTGGTCGGAGGAGGACGGTGGCAATCAGTGGAGATGGATGAAATAGTGGCGCAAAGCTGAGGCGTCACCGGAAATCTTCTGATTCCGGTGATCCAGACGTCGGATGGGGTGATCCCTTTGGCTGTGGGTTCGACTAGAGTAGGGGAGAGCGTGGCTGGAGTTTGGGGAAGATCCGCTGGTCGGATCGTCGCCAGCGGCAAGGCGGATGGAGAGTCCAAGGCTGGACTCAGCTGGAAATAACGGGGTTTGCGACAACGGTGGCGTGCGACAGCGGTGGAATATTTTGTAAGCGTGGTTAGAGGTGGAAGATGGATGGCATAGCATGACAAGGATGCAGCGGGGACGGAAAGACGTGCGTGAAGGGCGAAATCAGCAGGGTAGAGCTTCCAAGTCCATGGAAGATGAGAAGAGTAGGTAGGGAAGAAATTCCAAATCCATGGAACCTTTAGCTACTAGAAGAAGAGAGACATCCGATAGAAGAGGAAGAAAACTATTTCCGTCTCATTTCAATAAAATTGTTCAAATCTAGTCTTACATGAGGGGATTACAAGCTTTTATATTGTTTCTTTCTCCCTACCGTTGGCTGCAAATCTCCAACGTTACTTTCCTATTTGAGTGGCTGCACTTTTCCTCTTCCGCCAAGCAAGCTGCAATCTTTCTCCTTCAAGCAGCAACCTGCTACTCGCCAGCTTTGTTTGCTCCTCTTGTAAGCTTCAACGGGCATGTCCTATGATTGTGGGAGAAGATTTTGACTCTCAAAATTTGCCACTTGGAAGCTGGGGTTTCCGTTGAGAAATCTTGGGCTGGTTTTGTGAGCTGGGTAATTTTTGGGGTGATACTTGGGCTTGGTTCCCTTTGTTTGAACTTGAAATTGGGTTTCAAGATTCGATCATGATGTTCATCCAAATAGTGAGACCTCATATTGATGACAAAATAATAAGGATTAGTGCCTCATTGAAATTAGGATTGCATTCTAAAAATTAAAATTTAGACATAAACATTGACTAAGTCTATGTTCAATCAAGGTTTACAATAATTATGCAGAATTTGACAAAGTCAAAATTAAGTCAAATATTTTGTGAAAATGCATCAATTACTTATGAGAATGGATCCAACCAAACTCCTAGGACATTATTTAAGCAATTCAATACATCAACGCATGTAAAGCAATCTGCATAATAATGACCATGCCTTTATTAATAATATCAATTCTATCAAAGTACATTCAAATAATGCCGGACCATGTCCATACATTGGTCTGCAGGGCATAAACACTAACAAGGGTTTTATCCACCTTAACTTCTATGACTAGATCCAAATAAGTGTTTGTTAGTTTAATTTTATTATGATGAAGATATGATTCACTTCATAAACAAATCATCTCGCTCTCGCGCAGACAATTTACAAAGAACCAATCCTCACTTTCACACAGGATTTATTCAATGTTAAATAAAAGTATATCATTGATAAAGAACTCACGTGTCACTTTCGTGCATCCAAATTCCAAGTTAATCATCTCAAGTGAAAACTAAATACTTTCATACCTTAATTTTCACAGGTTCTACTTAAGGTTCTCCAACGATCTGATATTTAATTTCTTACAATATCATCATGTTTATTTCAATAACTCAATCCTAGGTCAGGTTAATAACATGGCAATAAACTTCTAAAATCTAGAAATAAGAACAAACCTAATTTCTTATAATGAGTTTCTAAATCATGATTCTAGGGTTCCAAGTTCTCACAAGTTATTTTCAGTCCATATCACAAAAACTCTAAATCATGCTGATAATATGAAACTAGAAAGAATTAAAGGGAATCATCACATAAATAGAATTGTCATAGTAAAATTATCCTGACAAAATAAAATCATCTAGTCATTAACTAGTCATAGTAAAATTATCCTTCAAATTTCATGGTCAGAGATGCATTGTACCTTTCTCGGCGGCGGTGAAGATTCTGATTTCTCTCCTGAACGTAGATCAAAATTGGGGCTTTTCGTGTGTGTCTCCGCTTCTCGATCTGACGAGTCTTTCCCTTTTTACAGATCTCCAATTGATGGTCCTGATCGTCCGCAATCACCCGCGCAAGAATCGGGCTTTAATAAGTCCAGGAAAATCGGTCGTCCAAGTTGAAATTACGGCCGTGTAATTGGTTACGGCAATGCTGTAATAACTGTAGAGTCCTTCTGTATAGAAATCGACTAGAATTACGGCCCGTAATATGCATTACGGTAGTGCTGTAATTCTGTAAATCTTTCGGGTTAAAAATCTCTCGAAATTACGGCCCATAATATTGTTCACGGCCATGCCGTAATATCTGCAATGTTTCTGTACGAAATTGACTCCAAATTACGGCAGTGCTATGAAATTACGATAATACCATGGTTTGTTCTATAGGTTCAATGAAACCACGGTACCATAATATTAATTATAGTCCTGCCGTAATTTGGTTTCAATCTTGGTCAAATTGACATGTAATCTTCTCTTGATGATGGGGATTCATCTATGCATCTGAATTTGCTTGAAAACGCCTTAAAAAAGTGCCTTTTTACCTGAAAATGACAAAAAACCAGAAAAGGTGTAGATTCTGCAATATTTGATAAATAAGGTATAAAGATAAGCAAAAGAGCATGAATATCACACAAAAAGATCTATTAAATGACACAAAATATACTATGAATTTTCGTGTCATCAAATAGATAAGGCTCAAACTTTGCTTGTTCTCAAGCAAAATCAAAAATTGATTAAAGGAAAAGACTTTTTCATGAAAAATAAATTTCTAAAATAAAATCTCCAATGAAAAATTTCACCAATTGCTTCATAAAATTTTAAATAAACATATCATCCTTTGAATTCGATTCTCAAGATTCACAACTTAATCAAATAAAATTTCACAACTTGTATAATAAGTAGAATTTCAATATCAATATTTCACCGAATTTTAGTTCAAATCTACCATACTTTTGTTTACAGGAATAGGATTTCCAAGATCTTTTTACCCTCAGAATTCTTTTAGTTCCTCCCCTTTATGTATCGTCCACATTCTCTGTTGGTGTATGCCCTTAAGGCTAATGTTTGAGGCCTTGGGATTATTTCAGTATCATGTATAAACTTTATGTTTATAAAGGCAATGGTTGTTATTCAGGTTGTTACATCATCTGC
>JANTFE010000463.1:13828-26283 GCA_027562315.1 Costus pulverulentus | reverse complement strand
AAGTGCAAATAAGGAAGGAAAGATGACCTAGGAGGAAAAGCCATATCTGATGGGCTTCCTCCTAGCCCTTCCAGACCTCCTTGGGGCAGGGTTGGCCCCTCCATCATTTAGTGCTTTGGTTGGACCCTTGGCACTGCCCTTGGCACATGCCTTACCCTTCTTCTTCATCTTCTTGGTCGTAGGGACCAAAAGAATAGAATTGGGTTTGGTCTTGACCATTTCTCTCTCGGTCATTTGGAGCATATTCAATAGTTCCTCCCTTGAGCACTCAATCCGATTCATATTAAAATTAATAATAAATGGACTGAAGCTTGAGGGCAGGGACTGTAGAGTAAGATTTGTGACCAGCTCGTTATCAATCGTGTGTCCCAGTCGCTTGAGATGATCCACATACCCTAATGATCTTGGGTACATGGGGTCCCACTGGAGCACCTTCAGATAACTTGCACCGAAAGACTGCTTTGGCAATGTCGTATCTCTCAGTCCTAGCCTGAGCCTTGAACATTTATTTCAAATTAGTTATCATCTGAAACGTGTTCTGCTCCTCATATTGCACCTGAAGTTCAGGTGCCATGGTGGCTAGCATGAGATATGCCACTTCCAAAGAGTCGTCCTGATGCTTTCTAAAAGCATCCCTTTCAGCCACTCGGACTGTAGGTGGAGGAGCCGCGGGAAGAACTTGCTCAATAACATAAAGCTTCTTCTCAAGCTTGAGGACTATCCTCAAGTTCTGATACCAGTCCATAAAGTTGGATCCAACCAACTTATCCTTGTCAAGAAGGGATCGCAGTGTCAATCCGCTATTGTTCGTTGCCACTGATCTACAACAACCAAGATAGCATATTAGTACTACTTTGAATCATTTAATCTAGACTTGCATTAAATGATCATGGCTCCCACTATTTAAATCTAATTGATAACCCACAAAGTCAATCGGGAAATCCGAGATTTCCTAGTGATATGGGATCCTTATTTCACATGAGGCTTCGCGTCCCACGAGGGTGGGATGAGATACACAAACCCTACGGTTCAGCAAAGCCCTTACTTGCACCACCAAGCAAGATGTGCCATCATGGTTGATGTGCCAAGATGCAAGCTCCATGAGGGATGCGCCCCTAATCTTCTTTGTGTGTTTACAAAACAAAAAGAAAAAGGCGGCACGCAGGCCTCACATAAATACATCACAGGCATACAAGGGGCTTGACTATGACCACAACACGATGCACAATCATCTCATGCTTTTCTATATGCTCATGAAAACATAAAACTTCAGTTTTAGTTTATCAGAAAACATGTCTTTCAACTTCAACATCTGTTTACAAATCTAGGATTTTTCGTTTCTCTCAGGAGTCTACAAGTGGCGCATGCATGCTCCAAGCACGCTTGCCGCCTACCCTTGCAATCCTTAACCTGCCAAGATTAGGATAATCATCATGCCCCATAATCTTCGACAAGTCCCATACAGTAGGTCTATCCTACAAGCATGGGGAGCTGTAACATATGGGTCTATCCCACCATGTGAAGAAAGCGAAAAACCAAAGAGATCGAATAGATGTTAGGAACGAAAAACTTACAGTTTTTCCTACTTAGAAAAACCATGCGCATATGCAAATTTTTTGAAAAATTTCAGATGGCATGTGAGCATACAATCAAAGCATAAAACACCATTCGAGTTCGCAAGTTGCCTCTGATACCACTGTTGGGAAACCCCGAAGATTTTAAAATTTTAAAGACATGCACAGCAAAAGCAATCCCCGAAACAGGCCTGTCACAAAAACCCAGAAGATCGAGTCATGCGAAGGTATCAACACAATGAGTAGGAGATGATACCTTGAAGCGAAGCAAAGGATGCGATGTTGTCGCCCAAATGTTTGCCCTCTGCCGTCTCGCACACAGCCGACACTCGAGTTCTCTTCTTCCATGCTCGATGCTAGCCTCTGGAAGAAGATCCGCACCTCTGTAAGAAATCCTCAAGAGCTTGCGCTATCCACAAAAAGGAGACACCAAGATGAGAAGGAATGATGGAAGAATCTGCCAAGGTCCAACTTTGCAGACGCCCAGAAGAGAGGGAAGAATGGAGTAGGCGCCAAGGAGAGAAATCTTTCACAAGAGATCAATTAGGCGCCAAGGACACTCCACCCCCTCTTTTATAGAAATCATGGTGACCCTTTGAATTCCGCAATAAATTCATAATTAATCTCTGAATTAATTTGTCATTAATTATAGAATTAAATTCAGAATTAATTACAGAATTAAACTCTGAATTAAAGTCTCATAATAACCTATTAAAACCTTGAATTAAAGTTTCATAATGGCCATTAATAGCATGACTCTTCAAATTCAGAATTAAGTTTGTAATTAAATCTAGAATTAAATTCATCATTAAACTCAAAATTAGTTACAGAATTAAATACAGAATTTAATTCCTAGAATTAAATACATGATTTAATTCACCATGATGGCTATTGGACCAAGGCAACTTATTATCATGGCCCATTAGGCCTGATGGCCCATTGGGCCTCAAGGCGCATTAGGCCTCACACCCCAAGTGGGCTTCACGCCCATTGGGCTTGGAAACCCATTAGTCGATGCTCCAAGCTTATACTTCATTTAGCCCAATTTGCTTATTGGGCCTATTTGGCCCATTTGACCTATTGGGCCCATTTGGCCCATCTAGCCCAAAAATGAATTTAGCTCTAATAAGTCTGTTCCATTTCATTAGGCACAATGGCGCTGATGAATTCTCCTAAATAGATCTGAGTTATCCAATAACTCGATCATTAGACTACCCTATCAATACGAGAACCCGAGTTTTAAGTTGTGCGACCCTGTAGGTTTCTCTGACGTTGACAATGATGAACTCAGGTCATTAGTAGCAGTGAGTGGCACCTAGCAGTGCATCGCTGCTACTGAAGTCTTCGGAATGGATATCAACATCGACATCCCCATCATCGCAATAAGATACTGATACATTACAGTCTCTTTGCCAAACTGATATCTGATTGGACAAAGTGTGTCACCACTTTGTTTTCATCCAATCACATGGTCATGACTACATCATGCTTTCACCTGGGTATGGCCATACACTTTTAGTCATGCAACCATAGGGGGGCCCGTGGATATCAAGCTTCCCGCAGGAAGGGGCAAATCCTATGTCTGTCCATTGATCTTCTCATATGGGTCGTGACATACCCAATGACAACCGTTATGACCTCCCTGCTACAGCGAAGTGCTAGGTTGCATCAAAGCATGTCCCTAACTATATAGAAGAGTCAATGACCTCAAGTCAAGGGATTAATGCATCTCCTATCATTTGTGAGCTTAACTCATGACACCAAGGTAGAGCCTCACAGCGGGTCGGTCCAGTATATCTACCACTGATATACCCCATATGTCTGCGTTAGCACCCCGTGCCTAACCAGCTCATATACTAGTCTCACATGTATCAAAGTTGTCCCTTATCCACTCAGGTACTTGACTGGGGACACACCGTTTGAGCACAGATCCAATCTGTCTCCAGGGACATTATCATGCATGTACATAATCGCAGATGTAAACATAGCATAATAACTACAATGCCAAAATGATATATTAAATATCAATGTCAAGTAGTACAAGATGGGCCAACAATGGGTCCAAGGGCATATACACCAACACACCTTGGCAAGCCACAACAAGTTGCTAGAGAGCCAAATAGCTCAGCAAGCAAGTACCTCCAATAGGCTTACAGGTAAGCTTCCAGGCCAACCAGAGATGAACCCCCGGGAGCATTGTAACACCATCACCATTGTGAATGATGAATATATTGATGAACTTGGGATTCCTAATGAAGAACCTATACCTGAAGTTTGGGAAAAGAATCCTGAAGAAACTCTACCTAAAAAAGAGATGTCAATGGAGAAGGAGAGGGAGGAAGTCTATATAAGTTTGCTTGCATATGTACCACCCATTCCTTACCCTCAGAGGCTAGTAAAAGCAGAATTGGAGAAGCATGACATTGCAACATTTGAGGTACGAAGTAGCGAGGTAAGTCAACCCATCGTGATAAAGAAGGTAAAAGATTCTGGAAGTTTTTCAATTCCCTGTCAAATTGGTAAGATCTCTATTAAACATGCTTTATGTGATTTCAGGGCAAGTGTAAGTTTAATGCCCTTATCTATTTCTAAGAAGATTCATAGTGGATAAATGGAACCCACAAAACTTTTGCTTTAATTTGCTAATGGTTTAGTCCAACAACCTGTTGGAATTTAGAAGATGTTTCTATTAGAATTGGTAACTTCTCTATTTTAACTAATTTTATAATTATCGATATGGAAGAAGACATTAAGTTACCAATTATCTTAGGTAGACCATTTTTGGCTAGCACAGGTGCTATCATAGATATGATGAATGAAAAGCTGATATTGAATATTGGTGAGAATAAATTGGTATTTGATTTTTCTTTAAAATTTAAGAAGTTTTCTTTTGTAGAATCTCACCAATACGTTGAAGATGAGGAAAATAGAACTGATGGTCATAATACAATAGAAGTTGATAAGAATCCCTCGGAAGAATTTTTGAAGCATGAAAAAGACAAAGGGAAAAGAGAAAGAATATGGGCACAATAACAGATGACCAATTTAAGCCCACAAGTCGACTTAAGAAGGCATGAAGATGAAAAGTTTCATATCATTCACTATGCCTCGAATCCACCAGAACATTCATAAACTTAGCTATGGTCGAGTTAAAGACCCCAAACAAGCACTTTTTGGGAGGCAACCCAAAGTTTTTGAGTTTTCTTATTTTTAGTTTTAGTTTTTAATTTTCTTAGAATTTTTAGAGACTTTAAACAGCATGATTTGATGAACTTTTATACATGAAAAATCTTCTAAATATGTTGTTTTACATGCAGAAATTTTTTTGAAGTTTTCTGAAAATTTTTTCATGAAGAATAGAGTTTTGGGGAGATATTCACGGTCACGCCCATGAGTCACTCACGGGCCATGAGCTTTATTTGTAAAAGGCTAAGTCACAGAGATATTCACTGGCAAAGCCGTGAATGACTCATGGACCATGAGTTCTTACGTTTTACACTTAATAGGAGAAACTAGGGTTTACGCCCATGCTCGTTAAATACCGATTTTCGATGATTCCTTCTACCACAGGTGACAAATCTTCTCTTCCAACCTTCCTCCACCTTCGGCGAGAGTTTTCCAATGATCTTTCACCAGATTTTGTCCAGATTTCATGAGGAAGTAGCGGACGTTCACCAGGACACCTATTTCACCGCTAGCATCCGATTTTAATTCGATTTCTTCCAGATTCGTGAGCCGATCTGACTCGGTTATTATATTTGGATTCTCTGCCTGATTTGCACATTTTTAGTACCAATTTGGAGGTAGAATACTTGATTTCTTGAGAGATTTTTGCAAAACCTTGGACGAACAATTTTTTGAGTTACTGTAGCTTCATGGGTTTTGTTAAAATTTGCATTATTTATGGTGATTTGATTGAGAGATCATGGCACTGAGGAGGTCAGTGAGGACTAAACCCTATGGGGCCATAATGAAGAGTAGATACATCGGTCCAGCCCCATGGTTTATATATAGGAGGGTATCTGGAGTGCTACCTAATACTTTTTTGAGCATATAGTTTATGATGATTCGGAGCCTGAGACTCAAAAGGCAGATATCAGAGGTTCCGAGTACACCTATAACTCCTAGTACTTCTGCAGGAGCCAGTACCTCGTAGATAGCAGCTGAGCCAGTTAGTTCTCCTGAGCCAGAGATTATTTTTGAGAGGCCTACCGATAGGCCATAGAGCCGTGATCAGAGGATCACTAGACGGTATGCTAGGAAGCGTACCAGTTGCTCTACTTCTGCTTGGGGGAGGAGAGTTGCCCCACATCTCTCACCTATACTAGAGACTATAGTGGCACCCCCAGAGCTAGCTCCTGTTATAGTTGAGATGGAGCATGCTAATGAGCAACAAACTACTTCTGCTCCTATGGATGTGGAGGAGGCTATCACATCTAAGCCTCCTTCTGACTTATCAGAGTCTGTTGTTCGCACTAATATGGAGTCTATGGAAGTAGAGGACGTTGTATCTAATTCAGTCCAGACTCCAAAGATTCCCTCTCCGTCCGCAGCCCAGGGTGACTTACTAGTCCCTAAGGCTGCTACACTAGAGTTATAGACGATCCGGAGGGATCTCCTGAGATTTTCACAGATCTACCAGAGATTTTCATAGATATTCTTGATCCGCCCTCACCACCATCAGTTGCACTAGAGTCATCTAAGTCTCTAGAGGCAGCACCTCCAACACATGAGGTACCACATATTCCTGAGTTGCCTATCCCAGCTTCAGTACCATCGGCCCGCTTACCGGAGATTGAGTCAGCATCACCAGAGCCATCTCCAGCTACATCACCAGAGTGGTCATCACCAGAGGTAGCACCTCCAGTACCAGAGCCTATTATAGTTGAGAGGAGATGAGCATGATCTCCACCTCCTGTCCTAGTTCCCTATCCATGATAGATCAGATATAGGAGTAGGGATCAGGAGAGGAGGTACAGAGCTATATGAGCTTGAGGGGTCCTTAGCACCCAGTATTAGGATGATCAAACTCTTCAGACCCTAGGATTGTTCGATGACATCCAGTAGATGTTCTCGAACATAGGGTGGCAAGATTTTTACCGGCAGAGACACCCAACATATGTTCAGCTTACAATAGAGTTCTTCAACTCTATTCAGATTGCCCTATATAATTATGATGACAGAGATCTATGGCATATGGCCTACCGGTTGGGGAACCTGGATCATGTTCTTACTTTGGACCAGATAGGTCATATTTTTGGGTTCCCCACAAATGGTACTCGACATCGCCCCCATAAGTACACCGACCGGACCTTCTAGGAGTAGATATCTAGAGACAAAGGATTTGATCTGAGGACCTCCTGTTGTATCCCAAGTTGTTTGGCGTTTACCTTGGACTAATCCCCGGCAACGGCGCCAAAAACTTGATGTATCCCAAGTTGTTTGGCGTGTACCTTGGACTAATCCCCAATAACGGCGCCAAAAACTTGATGTGATCTGAAAGGACACACTTTTAAATACAAGTAGGTAGACTAATTTAAGGAGTCGCGGCCAAAACTTGTTTGGCGCACAGGGATCTGTCACCCCCTGATATGGCTCTAAAAACTTGTTGTCCCTAAACTTGTAGTATCCGCAAGTGCACGGATACTCGAAGTAATAAAGAAAATATCGATCCCACAGAGACCTACGTGTTAAGTACCAAATAGTTGTATTCTTACAAGCTAAGCAAACCGAGTATGATGCGAATAAACAATAAACACGCGGGAAAATAATCAGAGAGATAAACTGGGACTAGGGTTTCATCCACCGTAATTTCAATGATTAGATATAATAAAAGGTCGTCAAACAAATCCTATCATGATAAAGACTTAATTTACCTCAAAAAAGGATTATCTCACTTTCGTGTAGACAATCATGCAGGGACCAATCCTCGCTTTCATGCAAGATTTATCCCAACGCTGTAAATAAGTAAACCATCAATCAAAGAACTCAGGATCACTTTCATGCATCCGAGTTCTTTGTTGATCATCACAAGTGGAATCTCAAGGATCACTTTCGTGCATCCGAGTCTCAACACAGGTTCTACCTAGGGTTTTCCAACAGATTGATCTTCACTTTCGTGCAAGATCTATCAATGTTTAACAAAAATAACTCAACCCTAGATTCATATTATCAAGCATGGCAATAAGACTACTAAAATCAAGAAATAAGATTCTAGGGTTCCAAGTTCTCAAGCTAATCACCTTTCAGTCTCATTGCGAAAACTCTAAAACATGCATGACAGTAAAATCTAAGGAGAATTAAAGACAATTCAACACATAAGTAGAATTATCGCAACAAGGATTATCATGACGAAAATAATAGTTTATCTAACCATTAAAAATCAAGGGGATTACACCCCCATGTCCAAAAGTATGTTTAAGCGTGCATGGAAGAAGAGGTACAATAATCCATGGTGTAGGAAATCAAAACAGAGGTAGAGAACAAATTACGGTACGGCCGTAAAGGTTTTTACTACCGTAATCTGCGACTAACAGCGGCGGCGCACGGCGTTTTATTGATTTCTCCTCCGATTGAACTCATTTTGCTCTGAAACTTCTAGTGTGCCCTCCTCTCCTCCAAGCAAAGCTTCTGCGTGAAAATCACGGCCCGATGTGCCCTCTATGCCTCTCGGCATGAGGCCAAACCCTAGACACCTCTCTGTTGATTGCTCCCTTGATAGTGGATAAAAATTCCATTCTTCCACTTTGTGCGTCTTCTCTTCTTTAATATGAGTCCGTAGTATCTTTCGGATCTTGATTTAGATTCCGTAAATATTGATAAAAAAAGGCATAAAAATAAGCAAAGTCTATGAATATGACACAAAAACACTCATGAAATGGCACAAAAATTACTATATATTTTGGTGTCATCACCTCCAGAGCTACTCGTCTGTCTATCCCAGCACTTAGATATACACACCGGGTTCTCGCACATACCATTTTTGGGCGAACGGAGAGCAATGGGATGGTCAGAGCCTCAGAGCTATTCTTTCTATGGACCATGCTGACTGGATTCTGCACCAGCACCTCGTTCTACCTTGTGAAGCATATTCATATGGCAATCCAAGATTAGACATTGCCCTTGCCTTCGGTATTTATCCTTTGAGGTTGAACGAGGTTAAGGGCGATCCAAGATTAGACATGGATGCTTGCATAGCAATTAAGATGATTATGAGGATTGGGAGCTCATATCAACTTATGTTCAAACATATAGACGTTACCATGAGGCTACCGAACATGAACCGTACTACAGTTCGTGTTCAGCAGAACTGGATCGTAGATCTCACACAAGGTGGGGGAGGTCCTAAAGAGGCAGCCTTACATCCATCGTCACCACTGAGGATTTCTTTGCCTATTCCTCCAATCGAGCCATCCACCGCTGCTGAACCATATTCATCAGCGGGTCCATCTATATCGGTGCCATCAGATCCCTCCTTTGCCTATTTTCTTTGAGTATAGTTATTGTTTTATTATTTCTATATGCATTGAGTATTACTTTTCTTCACCTTCTAGTTATACCGCATATGCACTTGATGACACCAAAATATATAGTATATTTTGTATCATTTTAGATATCTTTTCATGATAAATTGAGGATCTTTTACTTGTTTTCATGCTAAATTCATCGAATATTGCAAAGTCTACTTCTATTTTGGTTTTTCTTGATTTTCAGGAAAAAAAGGCATTATTTCAAGGAGTTTTCAAGCAAAATCAAACACATAGAAGAGTTACCATCATCAAGAGGAAATCACCCAAGAAATTTCACAAAAAATGGAGCAAGTCAGCAAATTACGGCAGTGTCATAACATATTTTAGGATACCGTATTTTCATACACTACCGTAAAATCCGAGCCACTGCCGTATTTTGAGGAGTTTCCGGATAGAAGGTTTTTTGGATTTTACGGCACCGCCGTAAAGAATTACACTGCCGTAATTTGGAGCGCTTCAGAACAGAGACACTTGCCGATTTTACGACACGATCAAGAAACATATTACGGGCCATAATTTTGACCTAAAACACGCAGAATGAAAATACGGCACTGCCGTAAAATATAACACGGCCATAATTTCCAGTCAAAAACGTGAGTTTTTCACGGCCGAATCTTGCGCGGGCCATAACTTTTGATCTAGAGCTCCAAATTTAGATCTGAAAGCTGCTGCGACTCATCTTTAAGAGGAGAAGACACACGCACTAAAAAGGGAGAATTTTTATCGAGTATCAAGGGAGAAATTGCCAAAGAGGCGGCTAGGGTTTGGCCTCACGCCGAGAGGCGTAGAGGGCACCTTATGCCGTAATTTTCACACAGAAGGTTCGCCTGGAGGAGAGGAGGACATCACAGAAGTTTCAGAGCAAGAGGAGATCGGGTGGAGGAGAAATCAATGAAACAGCGGTGACAACACTATTCATCACAGAAAATACGGCTATAATTTATATTACAGCCGTGTTGTGAAGTTGTTTTCTTCTTCTTCTTCAATTTCTTCCACTTTGAAACTATGGTTGGTTGTATTTCTTATTCCATGCAAGCTTAAAGATATTTGGGACATGGGATGTAATCCCCTTTGATTATTAATGATTAGATAATTTTTTATCATCATTAGAATATTTTTATGATGATAATTTTGCTCATGTGATATTTGTGCTTAGACTCTCTATAGATCCATGTTACTAATCATGTTTTTAGAATTTTCGCTATTGACTAAAAGGTAATTGCTTGAGAATTCAGAACCCTAGAATTGCATATTAGGAACCCTTCCTTAGGTTAGATCCAACTTGATCTATTCTAGTAGATTAATTGCCGAGATAATAACATGAATCTATAGATCGAGCCTATTTGTCAAATGTGGAGATCTTGCATGAAAGTGAAGATCGGAACGTTGGAGAACCTTAAGTAGAACTTGTGTTGAGTCTCGGATGCACGAAAGTGATCCTTGAGATGCCGCTTGAGACAATCAACTTAGAACTCGAATGCACGAAAGTGATCTTTGAGTTCTTTGATTGATGATTTACTTATCTTTGGCGTTGGGATAGATCTTGCGCGAAAGCGAGGATTGATCCCTGCATGATTGTCTACATGAAAGTGAGATGATCCCTTTATGAAGTAAATTAAGTCTTTATCATGATAAAATTAGTTTAACGACCTTTTATTTATGTTTAGTCATTAGAATCAAGGTGGATGAAACCCTAGTCACAGTTTATCTCTCTGATTTATCTTTTCACCCTTTATATCGTTCACTTGCATCATATTCGGTTTACTTAGTTAGTAAGAATACAATTATTTGGTACTTAACAATAAGGTCTCTGTGGTTCGATATTTTTATTACTTCGAAGTATCCGTGCACTTGCGGATCACAACAAGTTTTTGGCGTCGTTGCCGGGGACCTTAGTTTTGTTAATATCAAAATAGTTGTTAGTATTGCTAGACTAAGTTTTATTTGTTTTAGATTTAACTTTGTTTTTTCTTTTTGCAGGTTTTGGATTTTCATAGTTGTGACAGAACTGCGATTTCTAAAATTTGTGAATTTGCTTTTATATATATATATATATATTCTAAAAAAAAATCTCTGATTGATTGGTGTTGGATAATCTTTCTATTTTGAAGAGATGTCTTTTAATCACTACTCATGGGCAACTGAAAGAGATGAGGTATACATGCCACAAGGAAGGTATGAAGATGATTCATGGTGCACTGTTGCAGATAAGTTAGATTATTTGGCTCATAAATTAGACACTTCTAATATGCACCCTGTTATGAAATCTTGTTCTCCTGTTAGATGTGATATCTGTGGATATTTTGATCATTGTTCCTCTGATTGTCCATTTTTAAGTCCTAATTTATCCTGGAAAGAATCTTATCAATTGTATTCTAGATGGGAAAACCAAACTTCTTTGTATGATAATTGCTCTAATCATGTTTCTGAACCTTATTTTAAGGACACTGAAGAATCTAGGTTAGAGTCCATGCTTGAAAAATTCATGTCAAATCAAAACCAATTTTTGACAAGTCAAAATAAAAAAATTGAGAATCTTAAGGGAATAATAAGTCAACTTGCTTCTTGGGTAGAATCTCAAGTAGAATCTTTAACTGCTGATTCTAAAATTTTGGAAACCCAGAGAGCACAACAAGATTGTTTATTTGAGTTTGATTTAGAAGCTGAAAAACTTAATTTAGAAAAATCCCCCTCTGATTATGATTGTTTTGAGATTGAGCCTTATGTGAATATTCATGAATCTCACTCTAATTTTGATTGTTGTGAAATTGATTCATCTGCTAATTTAGTTGTGGAAAAGGTTGAGAAAATTGAAATTGAAAAACCTTCTTTTGATGATAATTCTGATTTTGATGAAAACTTATTTATGGTTAAATCTGATGAGCATGATGAAGGTTCAAAAATTATTGACATTAATGAACCCCACTGTGATTTTAGTGATATTTTTGAAATTAATGATAAATCTCCTGTGGTCAACTCTGATTCTATTAATTCTTTTTCATATGATTCTGATTTTGACTCTTCTAATGATGAATTATTTGTAGGGAAGCATGAGGAAATTGATTTTGAAGAGTCTCATCTTGATTTTGATGATGATTTTGAAATTGATAAATTATTTGATGATGTGCATGAGGAATTTGAAAAGGATTTGAATTTTATAAATAAAGATGAATCTCACTCTGATGTTTTGCCCATATCTTTTGTTGAATCTTTTGATTTATTTGAAAATTCATGCTTTATTGAGGAATTGTAATACCCCGAGTATAGTCCCACATTGCAAGTGGGAGAAACTATTATGTGGTTTATAAGGCTTAGTGGGCTTGCTATTGTTAACTTGGGCTTAAGCATTTTA
>JANTFE010004554.1:22863-38152 GCA_027562315.1 Costus pulverulentus | reverse complement strand
TTAGGGCATACCCCAACAATCTCCCACTTGCACTTAATCTAATGGTTGAGAAATCTCAAACCCATATTATTACAGTGCTTCTCATGCTTCTGCTGCGCCAGAGGCTTGCTGAGCAATCCTATGTCTATCACTAGTGCCCTAACCTGACTCAAGCTCACCATCCAAGATAGTCTATAATCATTATGTTTCAAATGATATTGAACTACCTCAAAACAATGACAATCATCATTTAGTAACACAAGTGATCTCAAGTCAGAGGACATGTGCCACTTGATGCAATCAAGGATTATTCACATTGTGACAAGCAATTCAATATCCTAGTAGGGTCTGTCCAGTACATCCAATGTACCCATGAGTCTACATCTTATTCCATGCTCGAAGCATCCTATAAGATTAGAACACATATTAGTCTCAATCATATCAAGGCTGTCTCATGTTCACCAAGATATCTCGACTAAGGACATAGAGCATGTCAGCCTAGCTGAACAGCATTGAGACATTATTCAGAAGTACACTTATTGCAGCAGACAATGTAACATACTGAATAACAACCATTGCCTTTATAAACATAAGAGTTTATACATGATACTGAAAGAATCCGAAGGCCTCAAACATTAGCCTTAAGAGCATACCCCAACAAAAACCAGTGACAATAAGGGTAATCAGATTAATATGAAAGAGCAAAACAGAAGACATCAGCAAGAGGCAGAGTCTGGAAACAGGCAAGCATGGGTTGTGCCATTCAATGATGCCGGATATAGGGGTTTGTCGGTGACTCCGATACAGTAGGTGGTGGAGAAGGTGATGGCAGTGTCGGAGCACTAGCAGAAGCGGAGAAATGACTGTTCAGGCGGAACAGTGGAAGCTGCAAAAGGGAGGCGACTGTTCGAACAGAACAGGGCAGGCTAGCAAGCATAGCAGGGGTGGTCACTATTCGGCCGGTAGAGCATGAACCCAGAACCTGCAATAACTGTCGGTCGTTGGGTTTGTTGTGACGTCGTGGGTGGAGTTTGGAGGCGGACAGTGACCTGTTAGAGGTGGAAGATGTTGAAGGGCAAAGATAGGGTGGAAGTAGGGTGGAAACATGGGAACAGTTCGGTGAACCCTGGGTATGGACAAGTATGTCACCACTTGTTTTCATCCAATCTCATGGTTATGACTAAATCAGGTCTCACCTGGTTATGGCCATACACTTTCAGTCATAGAACCATAGAGGAGCTCCATGGATATCAAACTTTCCTTAGGAAGGGGCAAATCCTCTGTCTGTCTATTGACCTTCTCATATGGGTCGTGACATGCTCAATGACAACCGTTATTACCCTCCAACTACGGCGAGGTGTTAGGTTGTATCAAAGCATATCCCTAACCATATAGAATGGCCAATGACCTTAAGTCGAGGGATCAATGCATCTCCTATCACTTGTGAGGATAACTTGTGACACCAAGTCATTGCCTCACAGTGGGTCGATCTAGTATACCCACCACTAATAAACCCATATGTCTGCGTTAGTACCTCGTGCCTAACCAGCCCATATACCAGTCTCACAAGTACTAGAGCTGTCCCATATGCACTAAGGTACATCGACTGGGGACAATCATTTGAGCACAAATCTAATCTATCTCTAGGGACATTATCATATAAGTACATAATCGCAAATGTAAGCAAATTTAGATAATGACAATGCCAAATGATATATATAAAATATCAACGTCAAGTAGTACAATAATGGACCAAAACTAGGTCCTAGGGCATATACACCAACAATCTCCCACTTGCACTAAGACCTAGAGGTTGAGGAATCTCAACCCCATATCTCTAGCGTGACAGTCATGCTTCTGCTGTGCTAAAGCCTTGGTCAATGGATCTGCCAGATTATTCTCTGTGTCAACTCTACTAATCTTGACATCACCTCTGTCTATGATCTCTCTGATCAGGTGAAATCTTCTGAGGATGTGTTTGGATCTTTGATGAGACCGTGGTTCTTTGGCTTGTGCAATTGCTCCATTGTAATCACAGTAAATTTCAATGGGATCCACTGCACTGGGAACCACCTGAAGTTCATAAATGAACTTCCTTATCCAAACAGCTTCTTTGGCTGCCTCAGAAGCGGCCACATACTTAGCTTCAGTTGTAGAATCGGCAATTGTGGATTGCTTGAAGCTCTTCTAGCAAACAGCACGTCCATTTACCTCTAAATAGCAAATAGCTTCTTTGACTGGAATGACGCATCAGTGTAGCCCTACATACTGAGTCCTTCCTGTCCCCCATAGACTAGGAACAAATCCTTAGTTCTTCTCAGATACTTCAGGATATACTTTACAACCACCTAGTGCTGCACTCCAGGATTGGATTGGTATCGGCTGGTTATGCTCACATCATAAGCCACATCTGGTCTAGTACACAATATTGCATACATGATCGATCCCACTGCCGAAGCATAAGGCACTCGACTCAAGTCATCTCTCTCAGCTTGTGTGGTGGGACACTAGCTCTTTGAGAGAGTAAGGCCATGTCTCACTGGAAGGTACCCTTTCTTGGATTGCTCCAAGCTAAACCTCTCCAGGACCTTATCAATGTAAGTACTTTGACTAAGGGCTAGGAGCCTCTTGGATCTATCCCGGTAGATCCTCACGCCTAGGATATAGGTGGCCTCCCCTAAGTCCTTCATTTTGAATCACTTCACTAACCATCTCTTCATAGCTTGAAGACTAGGGATGTCGGTCCCTATGAGTAGTATGTCATCGACATACAAGACTAGAAAAGTCACCAAGCTCCCACTGAATTTTCTGTATACACAGGCATCATCTTCGCTTTTGATAAAGCCATAATTTCTCACAGCTTCATCAAATCGAAGATTCCAATGTCGAGATGCTTGCTTTAATCCATAAATGGATCTCTTTAGCCTGCAGACCTTATTGGCCTCTGCAGGATGGATGAAGCCATCAGGTTGTGTCATATACACATCCTCAGTTAGTTTCCCATTAAGGAAAGCTGTCTTTACATCCATCTGTCATATCTCATAGTCATGATATGCTGCCATCCATGTCTGTCTTCCTCTTGAAGACTCATTTACACCCTATGGGTTTTACCCCATCAGGAACTCAACCAAATCCCAAACTTGGTTAGATGACATGGAATCCATTTCGGATCTCATGGCATCAAGACACCTCTCCGAGTCCGGTCCACTGACCACCTCTTCATAGGTCTTGGGTTCATCCTCAATGATGAATGTCCCGTCGTGTTAGGTCGGCAGTGACCCATACCTCTCTGGTACACGACGAATCCTCCCAGACCTACGTGGGGCCTGTGTCTGAGCCTCAAGTTGCCCATCAACTAGTGCAGGTGGCTCAGGTTCCATCTCTGTGTCTTGTAGTTGCTCTTGGACCTCGTCCAAGTCAAACTTCCTCCCACTAACTTCTTTCATGAGAAATTCTTTCTCTAGAAAGACAGCACCCCGAGCAACAAAAACTTTGTTCTCGGTGGGAACATAGAAGTAGTAACCCTTAGTTTCCTTAGGGTACCCCACAAACACGCATTTATCAGATCTAGATTATAGCTTGCTAGAATCCTGACGTTTGACATAAGCCTCACATCCCCAGATCCTGATAAAAGTGAGATTAGGGCATCTCCCACTCCATACCTCTCATGGAATCTTTGAGACACTCTTAGATGGAATATTATTCAGTAATAGAGAAGTTGTTTCAAGTGCATGCCCCCAGAATGAGGGAGGTAGAGTTGCATGACTCATCATATATCGAACCATGTCCAACAAAATTTGATTTCTCCTTTCAGACACACCATTCCATTGGGGTGTTCCAGGAGGAGTGAGTTGGGACAGAATCCCACACTCTTTTAGATACTCAAGGAACTCACCGCTCAGGTACTCTCCACCACGATCTGATCGAAAAGCCTTAATGGATCTACCAAGCTGGTTCTCTGCATCATATCTGAACTCTTTGAATTTCTCAAATGATTTAGACTTATGTCTCATTAGGTAGACATAACCATATTTACTGAAATCATCAGTAAAAGTGATGAAGTAGTTGTGGCCTCCTCTGGCTTGCTTATTGAATGGCCCACACACATCGCTATGTATGAGATCCAACAAACCTCCTGCCCTCTCACCAATTTTGGTGAAGGGCGCCTTTGTCATTTTCCCTAACAAACAAGGCTCACATGTATCAAATTCCTCCAAGGAACTTGAATCTAATAACCCATATGCATGGAGTTGTTGAATGCGATTCTTGTTTATATGGGCTAATCGACAATGCCATAGGAAAGCACCAACTGAACCACTCAGTTTGGTCCTTTTATTTTTTATGTTAAATATAGAGTTATCCATGTCTAACACATATAGACCATTGCACAAAATACCCTTCCCATAGAACATATTTGCAAATGAAAAAGAACAAGAGTTCTTATTTATTTCAAACTTAAATCCCTTCTTTGCCAAGCAAGGAATGGATACAATGTTCTTAGTAAGCGAAGGTACATAATAGCAATTATCTAACTCAAACTGAAGTTCAGATGGCTGGGAGAGAGTCAAAACTCTTACAGCAACAGCAGTAACCTGTGCCCCATTTCCAACTCGTAGGTCAATCTCTCCAGCCCGTACCGATCTACTTTTCTTGAGCCCCTGCATATTTGTACAAATATGAGCTCCACATGCGGTATCCAATACCCATGACATAGAAGTAGAAAGGTTGAGTTCTGTAACATAAATACCTGAGCTAGAAGCTAAGGCCATGCTTTTCTTCTCCTCATTCTGAAGTTGCTTGTAGTCCCTCCTCCAGTGACCCTGCTCGCCATAGTGGAAGCACCTCTGGTCCTTTGACTTCTTCGCCTTTTTCTTCAGTGCCTTGGTAGGACCCTTGGCACCGCCCTTGGCATGTGTCTTACCCTTTTTCTTCATCTTCTTGGCCGTAGGGACCAAAAGAATAGAATTAGGTGTGGTCTTTACCATCTCACACTCGGCTGTCTGAGCATATTCATTAGTTCCTACCGTGTGCACTCAATCCAGTTCATGTTGAAATTTATGATAAACAGACTGAAGCTAGGGGGCAGGGAATGCAGAATAATATCCACAACCAGCTCGTTATCTATGGCGTGTCCCAGCCTCCTGAGATGATCCACGTTCCCAATCAGCTTGACAACATGGGGTTCTCACTGGTGCACCCTCAGATAACTTACACCGAAAGACTACTTTGGCGGTGTCAAATCTCTCAGTTCTAGCCTGAGCCTCGAACATCTATTTCAAATGAGTGATCTTCTGAAAAGCGTTCTGCTCCTCATATTGCACCTGAAGTTCAGGTGCCATAGTGGCTAGCATGAGACATGATACCTCCATAGAGTCATCCTGATGCTTTCTAAAAGCATCCCAATCTGCCGCTCGGGCATTAGGCGGAGGAGGCGCCGGAAGAGCCTACTCTAGGACATACAGCTTCTTCTTGAGCTTGAGGGCTATCCTCAAGTTCCGATGCCAGTCCATAAAGTTGGTTCCAACCAACTTATCCTTATCAAGGAGTGATCGTAGTGTCAATCCGCTATTGTTTGTTGCCATTGATCTACAACAATTAAGAAACAGTAGACTTAGTACTACTTCAAATCATTTAAACTGGACTTGTTTTAAATGATTATGGCTCTCACTATTTTAATCGAATTGACAAACCACAAAGTCAATCGGGAAGTTTAAGACTTCCTAGTGAGATGAGATCCTTATTCCACATGAGGCTTCGCGTCCCACGAGGGTGGGATGAGATGCACAAAGTAACCCATGCTTCCTGAGGTAGGCACGCCAGCCGATTGCTCCAAGCAATTCCCCTTATTCAGACAGTCTAGGCATTTCATGTCCAGCGAGGGCTGGATACAGTATGAAACCCTAACCTCTCAATGATGCCTCTACAGCTCCATCATATGCCCAGCACATGTGAAAATCTAGTCAAGTCCATTCCTAACCGTTATGCCTAGGGCCTACGAGTTTCCTTGCGAAGGCGCGCCCGATTAAAATGGACTGGGGAAAACATTGCCACCACTCACTTTCTAAAGATAAGTGGGTGTGTCCCACGAGGGTGGGAAACAGTTCACAACACCACTGATTGATAGCTTAGTGAGGGCTACGCGTTAGAAGGCTACTAGACTTGATATTTATTTATGAGAATTTTTGAGGTCTCATCAGTTTTATCTTATGTCTAATATTACAGGCATGCAATCCTATAGTGATAACATAATGATAAAATAGGCATGCTTTAGCAGATATCGAAAGCAATAAATGAATGATGTGATCATAGCCTATTCAAGACATTGAACCAATCCCATGCCAAAAGGAGGTACAACTCTTGACCAAGGATTCAAGCCCCAAAGACAAGACCTAACCTAGTCGACCTCTAACTTGAACTTCAAGGTTGGCTCCAAGGTCCTTCTCACATGGTTTAGCTCTCAAACGCTAGGGGTACACCCCAAGGTTCGGCCAATGCCATGATCTTCCTCCAAGGAAGGTGCGCCATCTAGCAAGTCACAAGAGGGATAGCACACATGCACAAGGCTCGGCCAAATCATATCTTGCGCCCCCATGCAAGGATGCACCATCTTTGAAGCTTGTTGCGCCACCATGCAAGGTACGCAAGCTTCATGCATGCGCCACCCTAATCTTCTTCTTAGTTAAAAGCAAAAGGAAAAGCAGCACGCAGGCCTCACAAGGATACATCACAGGCATGCAAAAGGGGCTTTACTCATGATCACAACATTACGCACAAGTAAGGTATCTACACATGCAATTCTACATGCTCATGAAAAACATAAAATCTGAAATTTTACTTTTTCATAAAACTAGTCTCTTTTTTTCATCTTCTTATCACAAATCTTTTGGTTATTTGAGATTAAACTTTCATAATGATTTCAAAGATCCTTTTGGCTGGCAATTTTGTCAGATGAAGAGACCCGGCCAGTCAGAAGACACAATGCCCGTCCTACTTGACAAAACCACGTGCGCCTTTGATCCTTAAATCATGCAAGAAAAATAACCCAAAAATCGAAAAGAGATTGAAAAGATGATAGAAACAAGAAACCCTAATTTTTCCTACTTAGAAAAATCGTTTGTAATGTGATCATGCAATTTGCGAAAATTGAGATATGGCATGTGAGCATGGAAAAGCATGAAAATACATCGTTCGAGTCTCGCAAGTCCCTCTGATACCACTGTTGGGAAACCCCAGGGATATTTTACAATTTTCAGAGATAGAGATTACACAAAACATCACACAACGGAAGCAATATCCCCGAAACGAGCCGGTCCCAAAAACCCAGTGAAGATCGCATGCGATAGAGTCGACATGATGAGATAGAATATACCTTAAAGCAAGATGAGGCTGATGTCATGATAGGCGCCCAAGCGTGTGCCCTCTACAGTTTCACACACATGGATGCCTCGAGTCCTCTTCTTCCACGCCCGGTGCTAGCCTCGGGAAGAAGATCCAAGCCCTTGTCACCTTCTTCAAGACTTTCGCCACCTCCAAGGATGAAGCACCAAAGAAGAAGATGAGGAGAGGGAGAAGCCGCCAAGGTGAAGTCCCTCTTGCGACAAGAGGAGAGGAAGAAGATCACTTGCGGCTTGATGGAAGAAGAAGGGTTGCACCAATTGAACCCTTGCTCTCGCCCTTCACCCTTTGCTCTTGCCTCTTTCAGTGTTCACGCCTCCAAGGAATAGAATCCCTGAGAGGGGGCACCTAGGGCCACTTATATAGAACAAGGGGCGGCTAGGGTTAGGGCTATGCGCAATTTGCTTCCATCATGAAGCAAATTTGCCCACATCACCCCATTATACCCCTTATGCACCAATGGGGTTGGTTCTCTCCCCATTATACCCCTTAGGCGCCAATGGGGTTGTTATTGGGCCTCATTGGTCGATGAGCAAGCCCATACTTCATTGAATGGGTTGATTAAGCCGTTGGATCCAATCCAATGCAACCCAAATCCAAATGTGACCTAACCATGGTCAAATTCGGGTCAACCTACCATAAATGAAGTCTGGCTCCAATAATATTCTTCCATCTCATCAGGCCCATCGGCGTAGATGAAATCTCCAAATAGATCCGAGTTATCCAATAACTCGATCATAAGGCTTCCCGATCAATATGAGAACTCAAGTATCAAGGTGTGTGACCCTGTAGGTTCCTCTGACGCTGGTAGTGCTGACCGAAGGTCACCACAAGCAGTGAGTGGCACCTAGCAGTGCATCGCTGCTACCCAGGTCATTGGAATGGACATCGACATCGACATCCCCATCATCGCAATAAGGTACAGATGCATTCCAGTCTCTTTGTCGAACTGATATCCGATTAGACAAGTGTGTCACCACTTGTTTTCATCCAATCTCATGGTTATGATTAAATGAGGTCTCACCTAGGTATGGCCATACACTTTCAGTCATAGAACCATAGAGGAGCTCCATGGATATCAAACTTTCCTTAAGAAGGGGCAAATCCTCTGTCTGTCCATTGACCTTCTCATGTGGGTCGTGACATGCTCAATGACAACCGTTATTATCTTCTAACTACGGTGAGGTGTTAGGTTGTATCAAAGCATATCCCTAACCATATAGAATGACCAATGACCTCAAGTCAAAGGATCAATGCATCTCCTATCACTTGTGAGGATAACTTGTGACACCAAGTCATTGCCTCACAGCGGGTCAATCCAGTATATCTACCACTGATATACCCATATGTCTGCGTTAGCACCTCGTGCCTAACCAGCCCATATACCAGTCTCACAAGTACCAGAGCTGTCCCATATCCACTCAGGTACATCGACTAGGGACAATCATTTGAGCACTGATCCAATCTGTCTCCAGGGACATTATCATATAAGTACATAATCATAGATGTAAACAAATATAAATAATGACAATGCCAAAATGATATATATATAATATCAACATCATGTAGTACAATAATGGACCAAAACTAGGTCCTAGGGCATATACACCAACAGAAACTATTTCTTTCATTCAAACAATCTGTGTTTACATGGATGCGAGCGAGAGTTACATATAGGAGATGTTTGTGAACGTTGAAGCTTGGAGACGTTGATGTTTCCTTCTTTGAGCGGCTACACAGGAGCTTTCCTCCTTTGATTGCTGTAGATAAACATTGCACCTTCCTTGTGAGGTGCGAAGGGGAGACATTGAAACTTCCTTTGTTTGCTACAAAGAGGAGTTGAAGAAGTTTGGGCTGGCCTTCCTTCTTTGTGGCTTGGCATGGATGCAGCTCATTTGTTTGTGTACGTGGTGATTTATTCCTGATAAGTGGGCTTGAAAGCCTTGGGCCTCTTTTATTCCTCATAAATGGGCTTGAATGCCTTGGGCCTCTTATGGGGTGGTTGAAGTAGTTCTTCCATTATTGAGCTAGCTTTATGTGTGAGCATGCTAGCTTATTCGTGAAGCTTCCAGGCCTTCGTCTAGGGTAGCCGTAGGCTCCACTTGTACCTTCGTGGCCTGTGGTCTCTGCCTCCATCATATCTCCCCGGGTGAAAAAATTCTTCCCCGAAGAATTGTTCTTGTGCAGGTAGTGAAGTTCTGCAGGGGCAAGAGATAACGTCCATAGTCCAAGCTCTAAGTCAGGGACACCTGCATTGAATTCCCTTTCTCAGCCATATTCATTAGTAAACTTGATATAAGGAATTTGAGTGTATAAGTAGCTTGGAATAATGAAATCAATATATTCAAATTGAAAATCTAACAAAGTAGTCTTGTTTAAATGTTCAACTTGTGTGGGTTCTATGGGTGCCTTCAATGTGAGACAAGACTCTAGGATCATAGGGTCTTCTAATTCTAAGCTATCTCCAAAGGGTTGAGGATGAGGATCTAAGTCAATTTCAAAAGGATCTAACTTAGATTCAAAATCGGGTTCAAGAAGATCTATGGGTTTGGGTTCAAGTTGAGAACCTGTGGGTATGGGCCCTAAAATTGAAGGTGAAAGCTTTGGTTCTACTTGATGGTTTGGCTCTTCATGACTTGCTTCTTCATATTCAGTGGTTTCATCAAAACATGGTTTAGGCCCTTAAGTTGGCTCTAAGGTTCGCTTGAGCTCTAAAGGGGTTGAACTCTCATCTTTTCTTTGCAAGGACTTCTCCATAAGTCTCTTTATCTCTTGCTTAATCTCTTCAATTTGTTCATGTACCTCCTTACAAAGGCTATGTGTTGGCTTTTCATCTTTAGGGTAGACTATGTGTTCCAAACCTTTATGAATAAAACTATAACACCAAGGTTTGCTAAAATAATATCCTAGAAAATCATGCATAAATTCTTTGCCTAATAAAATGTCAAAGCCATCTAAACTCATCACATCACACCAAATTTATGTTTTGATATCGTTTAACTGTATGGGAACTAAGCATTGAAAATCAACCACAGTGATAGTGAAATCATCCCAAGTTATCATGTAAGGGTTAACATGCTTCTCTATGGTGAGGCCAAATCGTTCAAGGGCATCAATAGATATAACATTAAACTTCAAAAAATGATCAATAACAGTTTTACTATGATAGCCATTAAACTTCACAAAATGAAACAACTAGGCCTATGAGCGATTATCTTATAACCCGTATCAATTATGAGTTATCTTTTAGCAATTAAATCCCTTTTATAAAAGTGACGCACCATGATGTGTTATGAGAAGCTTGGGTGCAATAAGGGTGTAAACAAGTATTATTTTTTATTCTAGCAAATAATTTAACAAACATGCAAATGCAACAAACAGCAAAACATGAAAGCACATAGCAGGAGTTTTTTTTTAAAATAGCAAGCAAATAGCAAAACTTGCAAAAGCAATAAGCAACAAAACATGAAAGCAAAACTTTTTTTTTCACAAAACAAAATTCAAGCTAAGGATCGTGTGGGCAGACAAGAGTTGACCACTCGCCTGCTCTGATACCAAACTGATGTAGGGGGAACCGTGAGATTTATTCTACAGATTAAAACTATTTTTTTATGTTTTTTATTTTTCATAAAAGTTAAATTTCAAAAAAACAGCCAGAAATTTAGTGCTACAGAAATTAATTAGTTAAGAAAAGTAGCTATGCTGTGTAGGATAATCCACTTGAAAAATATATAAATCAACTTAACAAAATTGTAGACCAGACATTGTTCTTTTAAAGCGTGTCAAATTAGATAGTTGACTCCTACTCAAGCATATAGATTATTTGCAACCAATATAGCTAGTCAGATCGGTAAGTTATAACTGCACAGAAATGTTTCAGATTGCAAATGTTGCAATGCCTTCTAGGATGATCTGGTGATTCTTCAATTGAACCAAGTTATCCTGTATGTAGAGTGAAATGTTTTGTTCCTAATCATGTCAGATATCAGGGGTTTAATCAAGCACAAGGACGTTGAATACCTGCGCAAAGAGGACTAATCAGATTAGTCGATGAAGCAATTGCAGGAAATGTATCATTCATCAAAAGTTGTCAGGCCGCCAAGGATAATCTATTGAATCTCGGTTTGGCTCATCTAGTCCAAATGACAGAACAAGATGTGTTCTTCTTGACCATGTGAAACTTATAAACTTGTGCTTCACTGATTGTTTAAAGAACCTGCAACAAAAACACTAATCATATTAGTTTTAAAATAGGTGCAGAATTTAATCAGTTATCACAAGATGGTGCATCTTGCAGGTTGATCTGATTAATGTGAATTTGTTCCAACTAGTCCACATGATGGAGGAGGATTTGGTCTTGCTATTAGCCACAAGGATCAGAGCTAGAGGCTTGTTTGACCATGTCAAAAACCAGTGACAATAAGGGTAATCAGATTAATATGAAAGAGCAAAACAGAAGACAGTAGTAAGAGGCAGAGTCTGGAAACAGGCAAGCATGGTTTGCACCATTCAATGATGCCAGAGCTAGGGGTTCGTCGGCCACTCCGATACAGCAGGTAGTGGAGAAGGTGATGGCGGCGTCAGAGCACTGGCAGAGGCGGTGAAATGACTGTTCAGGCGGAACAAGGGAAGCTACAAAAGGGAGGCGGCTGTTTGAATAGAATAGGGGAGGCTGGCGAGCATAGTAGGGGTGGTTGCTGTTCAGCCGGTAGAGCACGAACCTAGAACCTTCTATAACTATAGGTCATTGGGGTTGTTGTGACATCTGGGCGGAGTTTGGAGGCGGACAATGGCCGGTTGGAGGTGGAAGACGTTGAAGGGCGAAGATAGGGCATAAGCAGGGCGGAAATAGGGGAACAGTTTGGTGTTTCGAAATTGGTGATCGGAGAGGCAGATGGCTGGATGCCGGCGGCAGGAGCTTCTTCAGGGGTGAGCAGAGAGGTTGTCGGATTTTGGTGGAGATCAGATGGCTGGATTGTCGGCGGCGAGGGCACAAACGTTCGGGAATCAGGGAACAAGTTGTAGGCAAGGTTTGTAACAGATCAGAGAGAGTTTGAGGGATAAGAAAAGAGTAGAAGAGGAGAAGGTAGGCGACGCAAGCGCCTCAGAAGTGAAGAAGAAAGGGGGAGACATCCGTTGCCATGGAGACACAAGAAACTATTTCTTTCATTTAAGCAATCTGTGTTTACATGGATGCGAGAGAGAGTTACATATAGGAGATGTTTGTGAATGTTGAAGCTTGGAGACGTTGATGTTTCCGTCTTTCAGCGGCTGCAGAGATAATATTGGAGCTCTCACCCGGGGAGAATTGATGGGGGTAGAGACATTTGCATAAGGCTACCCTAGTTTATGGGTACCCTAAGGCACATTTGCATTGCATGCATCATGTAGCTACATTTGGTAAGTTTTATACATTGTTTTGTATTTTTCTTTTATGGAAATTATGTTGCATCATACTAGAATTAGTGCATGTCATAATGTTGCATCCTAGTAGGAGTAGTGTAATAAGCATTTACAAGTCATGTGGACAAGCTCAAGGCTAGCTCAAAGCTCACTCAACAAAGCTAGCTCCAAATATGGAAGGTCACTTCAAAGCCTAGCTCAAAGTGAAGACATGAGATGAAAGGAGTTCATCTCACCTTTCCAAATTCGTATGCCTCATCAATCATGGATTATTTCAGCCACCTCAAGTAATATGCACCCATGAAAGAAGAAAAATCAAGATCCCAATCCCTAAAATCAAGGAAGGCAATTAATGGGATTTCTATTCACACCATGGAAGGAAACAAGCCAACCATTCTATCAATCCTCTCCAAATTCACCCAAGACAAGCATGGAAGCCTTGCCACCTCATGAAGCCACTTAAGGGAATAATTCAAAAGAAATTCGTCCAAGCACAACATTCAAGCCGATCACATATCAAGAGAAAATCATCCATGGCCAAAGAAGGAAGTATTGTCACTTTTCTTGGCGCCCAAGCAAGGAAGAGTGCGCCCAAAGCCACCAAGAGAATTCTATATTCGTCCAAGCCAAAGAAGGGAATGTTTCAAAAAGAATTCGACCAAGCATTGACAAGCATGTAAGCAAATTGGCGTTCACACTCAAATATGGGAAGTTTTAAAGCCAAATCACAATCAAAGGAGCCATTGCCTCGACAAAGCATTGAAGACAATAATTTCTTTCTTATTTTGATCTTTTGTGATGTTGAGGAAAAGCTCTACAAAACTTATAATCGCATGTAAGTTGATTAGAATGATTGAATAATGAAATTGTCGATTAGTTTCCTAGGAGTTATGGGTGCTTGTGTCGCCTTCCCCTCTCCTTTTCTCCTCTGAGGTGCATGTGTCATCTATCTTCACTTCTTCCCCAAGGGCTAAGGTTCCCCTCGCTAACCTTTTCTACAAAGATATCTCCATCAACTTGGCGCTTGGACCATCTTCTTCAACCTCTTGTGGCGCAACTCCATGATCTTCAATCAACTTGTGGTGCAAGAAATACTCCTCTCAACAAGTGGCGCATCTCATCTTCAAAGGACTTCATCCTCCACTTTGGCGCAACAAGACAACCTCTTCAACCAACAAATGGCGCATCACATCATCTTCAACCAACAAGTGGCGCAACCTCTTCAAAGATCTTCCCATCAACTTGGCGCAAGAAACCCCTCTTGGACAAGCTAAGTCTTTCTAACTCTTTGTGTTGATTCTCCCTCTTCAAGAACAATCTTACTACACCTTGTGTGTGTCTTGTAGGAGGATGGCGCAATAGCATGTAGGACTCATCTTGGCGCAATATATCTTCTTCCACCCCTCTTAAATAGTAGATTAGTTAAGCTTTCTTGTTAGCAAGAGGATCTTGGAGGCTTAACCTCCCCTCTTGATCTCTTTGTTGTAAAAGGACTTTGGACTTTAAACCCTAGTTTTAACACTCACGCATGTGTGAGTTTGTTGTGATGGTGTGCCTGTAATAATGTAACTCCTTCCATCAGAGTAGGACCGTTGAAGATCGGGACGGTACAATCCTTCTATTCTCAAGGGTCGCTCTGTAAGTATTCCTTTTAGTTTTCAATTCCTATATTAAAATATTTTAGCTTATGAGTGCATGCTTAATAGTAGATCACATGTTTATAGTTTAGTTTTGGCATGTTAGAATCCATGTTTAGGAGTTGAAGTTTATTTGCATGCGTAATTTTGGTTTTTATCATAAAATACGAAAAACATATTTTTATGAAAACACATTAGTTATAATCTTGCATATTTCATATTTCGTGTCTCCACCCCACATCAATTTGGTATCAGAGCAAGCCCTAGATTAGATTTTAGACCAAAATCTATTTTCTAATTTTAGGACGATCTTAAGAGCCTACCCATTATTTTGCTTGTGTGTTTTATCCAAAAGGTTTTTTTCATCAAAACTACTATATTTACAACCTTTAGGATACTATAATTTCTAGCTTATCAAAATTTTCAAACATGGCCACTAGTCTTACTCAAGAACAAACATTCATGATCAATGCAGGACTCAAGAACTTAAGAGATCAATTAGACAAATACCACAACCAATATTTGGATACACTCCCATCCTATAATTTCAGCCCTTGGCCTGACTTTTTCCATACCATCCTAATAATAGGTGATAAGAAATGCAAGGTAACCATGGATATGTTTACTGGATTTAACTTTGTAATTCCCCTAGTTGTTGAAAGGTTCAACCTAACCCCCAAGCCTAAACCTTACCCTTACACCATTAGTTGGGATAATGGTACTCGAACCTTAGTAAGCCAAAGTTGCCTTGTACCCATATCATTAGCAACTACCCTAATAGAAGTGTGGTGTGATATCCTACCTATGGCAAAATATCAACTTCATTTAGGGAAACCTTGGCAAGATCAAGTAAATGGCTACTACCATAGGAAAGG